>JAABKJ010002243.1:0-28502 GCA_011634705.1 Andricus grossulariae
AAGACGTTAAAAATGTTCTGTTATTCTCTAATGATAATACAGATTCCTTTAAAAATTTGATTTGTACCATCTAGCATAATAATGCGTGCATTTTCTGAAATAAAGTTTATTCTCTCGATCTCTCTAGCAGCCTAATAGGAAAAGCACCTGACCGGAGATTAGAAGTTCTGTGGTTCGTATCCCAGCGGAGTGAAAGAAAAATATCTTTTTTCAGAAAAAAAATTAATCAAAAAGAAAACATTTGTGTAAAATAAACGTACCCTCATTCTTCACAAAGGTTTTAGAAACATTTGATAAATATCTTCCTTTTTCAATTTATTATTATTTATTATTTCATTATTTTAAACACTGCAACTCAATTTCGATGGTAAGTTGGCTTGATGGTAATAAAAAATTCCTTGCCGGCAAAAACGAGGATATTGTATTGTATATATTTTAGAAAAATTATCATTATATGTTATTATTATTTATTTTTATTATTGTATTATATTGTACGACTATATTATATATTACTCTGAGCGACGAACATGCGGTACTTGCAGATTTTATGCAACTTTAAACTACACCGGGTGACCGCAGTCTGACATACAGTGCTAGCTGGCGCATTACATTTTACAGGCGCAAAAAACACTCAATTTAAATTACAAAAAAAAAAAAAAATAATAATTAGAATATTTTTTGAAAAAATTTCTATGCTCCCTTCAACAAAATGACCTTCAGATTATGTGGGTAAAATATTACATTAAATAATCCATTTTTATAGACGTACTATGAATGTGGCTAAAACCCGAGTAGTTTCAAGAGCCTTAAAAAGTGGATCCTGCTTCGTGACTCTTTTTTACAGTATAGCCTCCATCGTATTCTAATTACACAGGACCACAAAATCTAAACCCTTGCAACACGGACCAGACTAGGTGGGTTTTATATTTTCAGGATCGCTGAAGTCGAATCCGTTGTCCGTCCGGTCCCATCAGGACAGGGTCAAGGTTAGTTCAAGGTCAAACTTACACAATTCATCGATAATCAATTAAGTTAGGGTGCCCATAGATTTTCGGGGTCGCTGAATTCAAATCCTTTGTCCGTTTGGTTTCATCAGGTCAGGATCAAGGTTAGTTCAAAGTCAAACTCACAAAATTCATCGCTCATCAATTAGGTACCTATAGTACCTATAGTACCTATAGTACCTATAGGTTTTTGGGATCGCTGAATTCAAATCCGTTATCCGTTTGTTTTGACCCTGGATTGACCTTGACTCTGACTTGACAGGGCCAAACGGACAACGGATTCGAATTCAGCGACCCCGAAAACCTATAGGTACCCTGACTTATTTGGTTAGCGATGAATTTCGTAGGTTTGAACTTGAATTGACCGTGACCCTGATCTTATGGGACGAAACGGATAACGGATTAGAATTTAGAGATCCCGAAAACCTATAGGTACCTTGACTTATTTGGTTAACGATGAATTTTGTAGGTTTGATTCTCAATCGACCGTGACCCTGATCTCATGAGACCAAATGGACAATGGATTAGAATTTAGAGACCCCGAAGACCTATAAGTACCCTAACTTATTTGGTTAGCGATGCATTTTGTAGGTTTGACCTTGAATTAACCTTGATAGTGAGCTGATGGGACCAAACGGACAACGGATTCGAACTCAGCGACCTCGAAAGCCTACAGTTACCCCAACTTAATTGGATAGCGATGAATTTTGTAAGTTTGACCTGGAACTGATCTTGACAATGGATTCGAATTCAGCGACCCCGAAAATCTATAGGTACCCTGACGTATTTGTTTAGCGATGAATTTTGTAGTTTTGACCTTGAATTGACCTTGACCCTCACCTGATGGGACCAAACGACCAACGGATTTGAATTCAGCCAACCCGAAAACCTATAAGTACCCGGACTTAATTGGTTAGCGATCAATTTTGTAGGTTTGACCTTGAATTGACCTTAAACCTGACCTGATGGGACCAAACGGACGACGGATTTGAATTCAGCGATCCCGAAAACCTATAAGTACCCTGACTTAATTGGTTAGCGATGAATTTTGTAAGTTTGACCTTGAGCTGACCTTGACCCTGACCTGATGGAACCAAACGGACAACGTATTCGAATTCAGCGACCCCGAAAATATAAGACCCAGTTAGTCTGGTCCGTGCTGCAAGGGTTTAGATTTTGTGGTCCTGTGTTATTAAAGTAGAACCTCTAATGTATCCACTTATTTAACACTAGAACATCGACAGTGTCCAAATTGTTACAGTGGAGCCTCCATCATGTCCTAATTGTAACAGCAGAACCTCCATCGTATTCTAATTGTTAAAGTGGAACCTCCATCGTGTTCCACAATAATGCATCAATTATGTTCTAGATATTACAGTAGAACCTGCATTATTACCTAACTGTTACAATAGATCCCTTTGCGTCGTCCATAATAGAACCTCCTTCGTGTCCTGATTGTTAGCGTAGAACTTTTGAAATGTCCTAAATTTTACAATAAAACATCTAGCATATCGTGATTGTTACAGAAGAACCTTAACCGTATCCTTCAGTAAAAAACAACGTTTTCCAATTTTTGCAGCAGATCGTCCTACCTATCCTAATTGTGACAATATATCCGGCTTTGTGTCATAATTGTTACAGTAGATTCTCTTTCCTCTCCTACAGTAGAACCTCCAACGTGGTCTACTCACTACTCTAGATCCTTCTACGTGATCTACAGTAGAAGGCCTATCGAGGACTGCAGTAAAACCACTATCATATCCTACGGTAGAACCACCAGCATGTCCTACTTTAGAACCTCTCGTGCATTCCAATATTAACAGTAGAACACCCATCATGCCCTAATTGTTACAAGTAATTTTTCTTTGTTTCCTAATTGTTAAGGAAGAACCTCTAACGTGTCGTAATTGTTACGGTATATATTTATTTTCATCCTATTTTTGCACTCGAATTTTTATAGCAGAATCCTTGTATTATAATTGTTACAGCAGATCATATATTGTTTCGTACAGTAAAATGTCAATGATAGTATACTATTTTTTACAGTGAAACTTTCAGATTGTAAAGATTGCAAAAGATCCTTCTTCGTCGCCTGCAGTAGAACCTCTAGCGTGTCCTACAGTAAATCCACTATCGTGCCCTAATTTTAACAGTGTATCCTCCTTCTTGTAGTTTTTTTTACATAAAAGAGGATCTATCGTATCCTAATTTTTACAGTAGAACATCCACAGTGTCAAAACTGTTACAATAGAGCATCTATCATATCCTAATTGTAACAGGAGAACCTCCACCGTATCCTAATTGTTTAAGTAGAACCTCAATCGTGTTATATAGTATTGCAATAATCATGTTCTAAATGTAAGAATTAGCTAATTGTTGCAGTAGATTCCTTTTCTTGGCCCGAAATAGAAGCTCCTTCGTGTCCTAATTCTCACAGTAGAACCCCTAAGGTCACTTGAATTTCATAGCAAAACCACGATTGTGTCCTAATTGTTACAACATAACTTCAAACATGTCTCAATTGTCACAATGGAACAACTAGCGTGCCCCAATTGTTACAGTAGAACCTCTAGCATTTTATACAAGGAAACCTCTACTGTCCCTTAATTTTTAGAGTAAAACCTTAATTGCATCTTAATTGTCAGAGCATATCCTCCTTCGTGTCCTAATTTTTACAGTATATCCTCTTTCGTATCCTGCGGTAAAACCTCGCTCGTTTACTTTTTTTTTTACAGTAGAATGTCCATTGTGTCCTTATTGCTACAAGAGGTCCTCCTCTGTGACTTACAGTAGAACACATGTAGTGCCCTACACTAACTCTTTAATTATGTACTGATTGTTACAGTAGAACCTCCATATTGACATATTTTTTGCAGAATATTCCATTTCGTGTTCAATAGTAGAACCTCATTTGGGTCCTGAATCTTACAGTGGAATCTTTGACGTGCCTTAATTTTGATAGTAGAACCTCTACCGTGTTCAAATTGTTACAATAGAACCTCTAACATGCCCTAATGGTTAGAGTAGATCCTATTTTATCTCCCGCATGAGAATTATCATCGTTTCATTCTTTTCAGTAGAACCCCAGTGAAGTCCTGATTGATACAGTGGAACCTTAATCGAGTCCTGATTATTACAGCAGATCCTCTTTCGTGTCCTGATTTGCACAGTAGATCCTCTTTCATCTTCTACAGTAGAACCTCCAACTTGTTATGATGATTATTGTAGATCCTACCCCCTGACCTACAGTAGAACATATTACGTGTACTACAGTAGAACCTCTGTTGTGGCCTAGAATAGAACCTCTAACATGTCCTTATTTTTACAGTAGAACATCTATCATGCCCTAAGTGTTACACTAGACCCTTCATTCTGTCCTAATTGTTGAAGCAGAGCGTCTGACATGTGCTAAGTGTGATAATAGAACATCTAACATGTTCTTGTTTTAAAGTAGGACCTATATCGTATTTTGAAAAAATACTTTATTCATGCCCTGATTGTTATAATTGAATCTCTAACGTATCCTTATTGATACAGTAGAACCTCTACCACGTTCTACAGGAAAATCTGCACAATACCTTAAATGTTGCAGTGGAACCTCCATTTCATCCTGATTGTTACGTTAGATCCTCCATCGTGTCCTAATTCTTACGGTAGACCATATTTCGTCTCCTACAGTAAAACCTCACTTGTTGTCGCTTCTTACAATAGAATATCCACCGTGTTTTAATTACTAAAGCAGATCCTCCTCCGTCTCATAATTAGAATGCCTATCATTCTCTATAGTAGAATCTCTATTATTCCCTACAGTAGAACCTCTAGCGTTTCCTAATTTTTATGGTAGATCATCTAACGTCTCCACATTGTTACAGTTGAATGTGTAAAATTTCCTACAGTCAATCCTTCTTCATATTCTATTTTTTACAGAAGAACCTTCTTCGTCTCCTAATTTGTTAAGTATAACCTCTATCCTTTTCCACACCTACATTTTATTTATGTTCTACTTGTTACAGTAGTACCTCTATTGTGATCTAATTTCTTCAGTAGGTACTATTTCATGTTCTACAGTAGAACCTAATTTGTGCCCTAATTCTTAGAGTGGAAAACATGTCCTAATTTTTCTGATAGAACCTCCATCGTATCTTAATTTTTACATTAGAACCTCTAACATGTCCTAATTGCCACGGTCGATTCTACTTCATCTACTACAGTAGAACCTCCAATGTATCTCTTTTTTTTACAGTAGAACCTCAATTGGGTCCTGATTGTTTCAGCAGAACCTTACTAGAGTCCTAATTATTATAACACATCCCCCTTCGTATGCTCATTGCTCCAGTGCGTTATAATTACTACAGTAGATCCTTCTTCATGACATACAGTAGCAGGTCTATCGTGACCTGAAGTAGAACCTCTAATGTGACCTACAGTAAAACCTATAGTATGTACTAAATATGTCATGCATATGAAGCTCTAATGTGTCCTAATTGTTAAAGTAGAACCTCTAACGTGTTATAATTTTAAAATTCGAACCTATATCACCTACTACAAGAAAAATTCTACTGTACCTTACTTTTTACAGTAAAACATCAATTGCATCATAATTGTTACAGTAAAACTGTCATCGTGACCTTATTTTTTTACAGTATATGGCCTTTTATCTTCTACAGTCGTAACTCGCTCGTCTCCTTTTTTTATTAGAAAATCTACCGTGTCCTAATTACTACTGACTTCATGACCTACAGTAAAATATCTATCACGCCATACAGTAGAGCCTGTATCATGACTTACAAGAGAACCTCTGGGGTTTCCTAATAATTATAGTAGAACCTCTAATGTATCTAACTTGTTACAGTAGGTACTGTATCGTGCCTTGCAGTAAATCGTTATTTATGTAGTATTTTTACAGGAGAACCTCCGTAGTCTCCTAATTGTTAATGTATAACATTTATCGTGTTCTACACGAATACCTAATAATCTACTGATTACTACGGTAAAGCCTCCTTTGTGTACTAATTCTTAAAGAGGAACCTCAACCAAGTCCTGATTGTTACAGTAGAACCTCAAGTGAGTCCGGACTAATATATCAGATCTTCCTTCGTGTCCTAATTGCTGCAGTAAATATTCTTTTGTCTCCTACAGTAGAAGATTTATTGTTTCCTACAGTAGAACCTCAAACATCTTCAAAATCAGAACCTCTAACGTCTTCTAATTATTATGGTGGAACATCCAAAATATCCTAATTATCGCAATAGAACCTCCGTTGTATCCTAATTGTTACAGTAGATCCTTTCTTATGTCCTAATTTTTAGGACATTCTCATCCTACAGTAAAAACTTGCTCTTTCTCTTTTTGTGACAATCAAACATCCACCATTTCTTAAATATTATAGCAGATCACCCACCTTACCTACAGTAGAACGTCTATCGTGCCCTACAGAAAAATCTCTAGCATGTCCTATTATAAAACCTTTAGCGGCTTCCGATTATTATAGTAGAACCTCCAGCGTACTTAAATTGTTATAGTAGAACCCCCACCGTGACCTAATTTTTTCAATAGATACCATTTCATGCCCTACAGTAGAACCTCCTTTGTGTCCTAATTAGTACAGTGGAATCTCTGACGTGTCCTGATTATTACAGAGGAACCCCTAACGTGTCCTAATGTTTCTAGTAGAACCTCAATCTTGTCCTGACTGTTATAGTAGAACATTCTTCAATCTCTATTTCTGCTCCAAACCTCCATCGTATCTAATTTTACTTTAATCTCTTTTTCGTGTATCAATTGATACAATGGAACCCCATTTTGTCGATAAGCGTAATACAGTTTTTCCTTTAGTTATCCTTTATTTAAAGATATTTATTTAATTGTAATTTGAATTTGAGCGTAATTGAATTAGAATAAATGATTCATATCAAGATATAGGCTTCGGCAGACATAAGTTCAAAGGTTTCTAACAATGTTGTGGTGGATCTTAGCCATGCACAAGTTTCGATAAAAAATTCTATGCATCTCTGAGCGCAACAGAAATAGCAATTCAGGAGGATTCCTGCTGTTCCATTTGGAGATATTAATAAAACGTTATTCCCTTCTATATCCCCTGTTTCTTATACTCTATTATCTAGACCACATCATCAAAATAAACTGAGACAAAGGTATCAAAAATAGACTTGCTTTAATATAGAAATGATTATTAGTGAGGTTTATATTCATTTGGAAATATCTTTTTATTTTATTAAAAATTACATCTTGTAAGAGGTCATGCATAAATTACGTCCACTATCTTCAAAAATGGTCCTTTTGATGACCTTTTGAAGAGACCATACCACGTGAGAAGTTTTTAAAAAAATGCAAGAAGTCCTCAAATTTTGCAACTCGACTTTAACTTGTGGCATGACCTAGAAACGTTGTAGCAAACAAATGAAATTTATACCACATGATTTCTAAGGTCTTAAATTAAATTTAAGCCAATAAAACTTAAAAAATCTCCATGCGTTCCCGAGATATGACTACAAATGTCCTAGCATATCTGCCGCGAGCTTGCACATTTTTAGTCATATCCTGCGAACCACTTGAGATTTTCAAAGTTTTATTAGCTTAAATTGAAGACAAGACTTTGGACATTATGTAATATAATTTTTAGATTTTTTCTATAACTTCCCTAGATCATGAAATTAAGAAGTGTGCAATGGAAAATTAACTTTATTGTTTTAACAAAATTCCCAGTTTGCTAATATAACATTTGAAAGTATTAAAAATAAACTTCGATTTTTATTTTAAAAATAATACTTTAGTCTGTGAGTGATCGTAATTCCAATTTATTTATCGCAGGCTTCACAGTCTGTCCCCTATTTCTCATTTTCCACATAAATGCGATCTGAATTAATAGAACCCAACATACTTTTTGGTTTAAAATTTAATTATTTTGTTTCAAAAATCTTAAATGTTGTTAAAAAATTGGTCCTTTTTTGTTCGATATTCAACTATTTTATTAAATATTCTCTTTTGGTATTGAAAATTTATCTCTTTTTGACAAAATTTTATCTTATTTGGTTAAAAATTCAAATGTTTTGTTAGAAATTTAATTTTTCGGGTTGAAAATTTAACTGCTTTGTAGAAAATTCTTATTTTCGCTCGAAAATTAAACAGTTTGGTAGAAAATTCAATTTTTTGTTAAGTGTTGAAAAAGTTGGTGAAAAAATCAATTTTTAGTTGAAGATTCATCGCTTTGGTTGAAGATCAATTTATTTGATTGGAAACTAATTTTTTTTTAACTGAAAATTTAACTATTCCATTTTTGCTTAAAAATTTAGCTCTTGTAATTGAAAAGTCAACTAAGTTCAGATAAAAATTCGTATTTTTTGGTAATTAATTAATCTCTTACGTGAAAATTTAACAGTTTTTGTTGCAAACTATTGTATATAATTATTTTTTTGGTAGAAAGTCAACCTTTTCGGTTGAAAATGTAACAGTTTGGTTGCAAATTCGGGGTTTTTTGGTTAAATTTAACTGACTTTGATTTAAAATTAAAATATTTTCGGGTAGAAAATTCAACTCTTTTGTAGAAAATTCGTCTTTCGGATTGAAAATTCAACTTTTTAGTAGAAAATTCAACTTTTTTGCGGAAAGCTCATTCTTTTTATTGAAAATTAATTTGTTGCAATGACAATTTAACTATTTCATTTTTGGTTGAAGCTTGATATTTTTTAGTTTTGAAAACCAACTATTTGTTTAAATATTGATCTTTTTTAGTTAAAAAATGAATTTATTTTGTTGAATATTCGTCTTTTTGGTTTGCTAATCAATTTCTTTTGGTAGAAATAATTTTATTTTTGGTTGGTAATGCAGCTGTTTGATTAGAAATTAAACTCTTTCGGTTAAAAATGAACTTTATTTTTAAAAATTTACATTTTCGGGTTGAAAATTTAACTGTTTTGTAGAAAATTAGCATTTTTGCTAGAAAATTCAAAGAATTGATAGATAATTCAACTATTTGATTTACAGTTGAAATAATTTGTTAAAAACTCATTTTTTCCTTGAAGTTTCATTATTTTAGTGAAAAATTCATTTCTTTGGTTAAAAAATAATTTTTTTCACTGAAAATTCAACTTTTCTATTTTTTTTTAACATTTATCTCTTTTAGTTAAAAATTTAAATAAATTCAAATGAAAATTCGTATTTTCAAATAGAAAATTAATCTTTTGGTCAGAAATTTAACTGCTTGGTTGAAAAGTTATGTATTTTGTTCAAAATTTGGTTTCCTTTTGGTAGAAAGTCAATTTTTTTGGTTAAAAATGCAACAGTTGTGTTGGAAATTAATCTGTTTAAGTTGAGGATTCAAGTTTTTATATTGAAAATTGGTCTTTTATGGTTGAATTGAATTGATTTTGATTTAAAATTAAAATCTCTTTTAGTTGAAATAGCAACTATTACATTCTTCGTTAAAAATTAATCTTTTTAGATTGGAAATTAAACTCCTTGGTTTCAAGTGGAACTACTATCTGAAAAATTCATTTTTAGGCTAAAGATTTATAATTTTAGTAGAAAATTCATCTCTTCAGTTGAAAATTGAACTACTTTTTGGAAAATTATTTTTTCTTTGCTAAAAATTAATTTGTTAACTGAAAATGTAAGTATTTGGTTTAAAATAAACTTTTTTGTAGAAAACTCATATTGTCGGATAGAAAATTCAACTATTTTGTACAAGATTCGTCTATTTGGATTGAAAATTCAACTCTTCGGTAGAAAATTTAATTTTTGCGGAAAACTCTTTCTTTTAATTGAAAACGAGTTTTTTGGTAATGACCATTTAACTATTCCATTTTTGGATGAAGATAAATCCTTAATAGTTTAAAATTTTAATTTTTTCATTAGTTAAATTAAAATTCAAGTTAATGATTTTTCTTTTATTTGTGCTCTCAATGAATGATCATGCACTGAAGGTTGCATTATCCACTGTAGGGAGGTTATCCCTACATTGTTTAAATTTTAATTACAAAAACTTTACGCAATTTATGCAGGGCTCCTAAGTGAAGCTATAAATTGAAAAAAATACAAATAAAAGAATTCAATCTAAATTCAAGCTGAATAAAAAAAATAGTTTTATTCACTTCCCTTTATCGCAAGCAATATCAGTAATGTGTTACAGGTATTGTGGGCGCAGAATGTGTGCGCTCAAGCTTCCTGGGAAATTGCAAAAAATTCAAGCCCAGTAAAGAACGAAGCTATGAGAAAATGTTTTTCTGCAGATTGCAAGAGAAATCGGGTTGGTTGGAAAAAATACAGGAACAGATTCTCAAATCAAATTAAGAAATGAACAATTAAATAGATCATTTTACTGAATTTTTTACATTCTCATTATAAAATACGTTACCAATTTTGGAATATTTTTGTACCCGTCGTCCCGCCTTGTAGACACTAGTTATGTCCTTGCCCCCCCCCCAACAATCAAGTCGTTGATTGTAGACGGATTTCTCGTTTATGAACAAAATAGTTGTTCAAAATAGAACAAAATAGAACAAAATAGTTGAATTTTAAACCTGCAAAGATGAATTGTCAACAAAAAAGTAATTGTTGACCAAGAGAGATGAATTTTCAACCTAATAGTTGAATTTTTAACTAAAAAAGATAATTTTCCAACCAAAAATGGAATAATTACATTTCCAGTTTAAAAAATACATAAATTTTCCACAAAACAGTTAAATCTTGCACCTGTTACTATGAATTTTCAACAAATAATTAATTTTCTTCCAAGCAGTTAATTTTTTAAATAAATAGTTTAATTTTTAAGCAAATATATCAATTTTAGTTCATTTTGACGAATTTTGAACAAAACATATTTCAATTCACAACCAAAAATATAAATTTTCAAACAATAAGATTATTTTTTCATCCATAAAGACGAATTTTCAACAATATAAATGAATTTTCGACAAAAGAGTTTAATTTTTTACATTACACTATGAATTTTCAACAAAAAAAATATAATTCGCCACCAAATAGTTGAATTATCAACAAAAAAAGGCAATTTTTGAAACAAAAAATCAAGCAGTTACATTTTCCAATTGAAACATTAAAAAAAAATTTTCTACCAGTTAAATTTGACCAAAAAAGACGAATTTTTAACAAAATAGTTCAATCCACAGATAAAAAGATGAAGTTAGAAAAACAAAAAGATTCATTTTCTACCAAGTACGTCATTTTCAAATAAATAGTTTAATTATAAATCAAAAAGTTGAATTTTCTACTACAAAAATAGATGAATTTTCAACCAAGAAGAAATTTCTTCATCATCATATTGTTTTTATCAAAATTTCTTGCCTTATAACTTAAAAGACGTAAAATTATGAAAAATCGTGATAGACATTCTTTCAACAAATAATTTGCTTATAACAAATTTTTTTGTATATTATATAATATTGGAACATCTTGAACTGATGTTACTCTATGAAACTTAGGCGATTTCAACAATTTTCCTGTTATTGATGAACACCAGGAACGTCAAATAGAAAAAATGGCCCTTTTTTCGTTATATATGTTTATTTATAAAAAATTGAAATCCTAATTCAAGAATCAGGCTCGACAACTCTCTTAGAAATCTTATCAGCTTTTTAAAAAGAAAAAATCATCCAAATCGGTCCACAGGTTCAGTCGGAATCGTATTTTGAACCAAAAAATGTACTTTTTCCCCACTGTGCGTCGAGCTGGTGCATGGCTCGCGGAATATTGCGTTGAATGGTGGGAGGGGAAGGTTGAAGTCGCCTAATCGCCGTGCAAAATGAAATGAAGCGTATCTGCACTTCGCCTAAGTCATCTGTCACTTTTTCGAATCTTTAAAATGGGATGCAAATAGCCTGAATTCTCGTAGATTTTATAAACATCCATTGTGTGAGTACTATTAAAAAGATTCGTAAAAGTGACAGATGACTTATCCGAACTGCAGATATGCTTTATTTAATTTACACGGCAGTAATGTCCCCCTTCAATAATCGCCTCCACGCCTGCGTCTCGAGGCATTCGAGTTATGGATGAATCGTAAGTGCACGAGTTGTTGAGCAACCTAGGTGTTGAGCAACCTAGATGCGCAGGTTGCGGTGCGGAAACGACGAACCCTGATCGGGTGACAGGTAGAACCATTTTGGGGGTGGAGAACCCAGCAAAGACGGTGAGAACGTCTCTGGCGAGGCCTCAGCCGCGAGGAAAACTACTTCGTCGCCCGAGCTGGGGCTAATGGCGACTACCAGCTGAACCGGGGTGATGGTGACTGCTGGCTGAATCGGGGTGGTGGCGACAGAGGGGTCGACAGCTCCGGAAGCAAAGTAATCGACTGAAGAGCTCGAAGACGGCTCTTACAAGCTCCTTACAAGCCGGAGGGGTGCAGGGGAAACCCGAGGAAGAGGGGCCCTGCAACCGGATGATCCTCGCAGGAGACGGAAGGGTGAAGTTGGAGCCTGAAGTCGCTGTTGATCCCCCTATGGACGACTCGCTGGCAGTCAGTCTCTGGTTTTGATGGTCAAGGAAAGCTGGTGAGAATGTGTACTGAGGTTGCCCGAAGAAATGGGGCAAACGAAGAGAGTGAGGAGTGGAACGAGCTGGTCCTCGCCTTCTGAAACGTGGATCCCGGGTGCACGGCGGAGTGTGCTCGATAGCTGCGAGGCGCCAGTCGCCCTCCGGAAAAAATCCCGGCACGACTGAATCGTATGCGAGTGCAGCCTGTCGGAGAGATTGGGTTCAGAAGTGCCAATAGATGGAAAGAGGTCGAAAAGGGAAGAAAGAAATATCAAGAAAATGTGGTGAGAGGGTAATGAGGGTTGGATGCATACGCTAGGCCCTTATCAGTAAACGCGGGCCATCTTAACGTACACAAAAAACCCAAGGTAATAAATTGTCGCCCCCTGAGACGGAGAGTTGACCCTCAGTAGTGGCTCAGCCTCGGGCCGAATTGATGGAGAATTTATTTTAACTCTCAATAACCACACTAGTTCTTACTTCTGTAACTTTCTACCTGCGTGGACCAAGGGTCTCTCCCAACTACGACATTTCTATTTCTACCCCAAAGAGTACCTCTCATGCATTAAATTCAGATTAGTTACTTCAGAGATATTGAATTTCAAAGATTTAAAATTCCAAATCGCACTAGTGTGGTTACTACGTATGCTGAGTAGAGGTTTGGTTACTAAGGGTTAAAAAATATATTTTAAATGGATAAGGTAGGCGGTGGCGGAGCTGTCAAGAAGATATTGATGGAAACAATTCACGATAGAGGAAGAAGGAAGCTGAGGGAGGAAGAGCAATTTAAGGAAAGAAAAAGTGGCGGTGAATGACTTACTGCGCGGATGAATTTGTTTAGCATGCCGGCCACGATCGACTGCTGAGGCTAAGTTAGGAAGGTGTTGAAGAGAGTTAGACTCGACTTTAAGAAAACTACTAATTTTATTTTATACTTTGAGCAGACAGAGCGGATGCTGCTGATTCGTTCGGATTTCGTAGAACGACGTAGGCGGCTTGACTCGAGAGCTCTTGGCATGAGGGAGAGTGGGCCTGCTGGGCCGCTGGTTGGCCGGATCCCAGAAACTGGGATCGCAAACGAGTAGTGGGGAAGCCACCTATTTCACCCACTATCCTCGGGCGTCAAGCGCTCAAGCCCTCTTAAGATTAAAATATGATTTTTAATAATTTTCAATATGCGATACTTATAATTAACTTAAATGAACTTAACCGAAATAAGAATAAAAATAAGTATAATTTAACGGGTATTCGGATTTTTATTATTTAATTTCAAATGATAACAACAATTAAAACAGCTTAAAAATCAACCATTACAAAGTCCCGAAAACTTTTTAATTCATTAAAACATTAAAGTAAGGTTATTTATAGTTAATGGTCAGAGAAAATGCCTTTAATCTTAGTAACTAAACAAAATGAGATGATCAAGGGATCTAGAGATAATTAATATATATATATATAATGAATATTATAGCCCCTGACTTGATATTTTTAATCTAATTTTGAATGTTTTTGAACGTTTTCGGAAACTCGTTTCGAGTTTCCAAAAACGTTTCCGCTGATTGAGATCCCCGGCTTGGCCAATGAGTTTGACAAAAAAAAGGAGAGTAGAGAGAAAGAGACAGAGATTCTGAAGAGGAGAAGAATGCGCGCTTGTGTCAAAAAGATAAAGACTCTGGCCTATGTGACCATGCGACAAGAACGTATTGACTAGGGAAGCGTCTCACAGTGGCTATAGTGATCATGTGCTATTAACGTGGTCACCGGGGAATTTTCCAGCCCTTGAAAAGCAGGCCTGGCGAGAATGGAAAGTTGGGCTAATTCCTATAACTCATTTAGGGTAAGCAATCTGGTTTTTTGAAAACGCTATGATATCGACAATTCCTCACGTAGGTCTCAGTCAGGTCGTTGGCCCACAACAATTCAAACCATTTCCGGATAGAGCTTGCTTACCCTATTTTTTTCGTTATTTTTAAAGAAAATAAGCAGTCTTTATGAAAATGCTGTCCCGGGCAGTAATGACATTGCAAAGAGTTAAGTGCCTTGGTTACCATTCTCGACCATAGGGTCAGCTCATTTGATACTCAATCGATCTTTAGGATCCTCGAACCACCAACGCCCCCTAATCAGCGATAGGCGCGCTTGGCGAAGGGGCCAAGATGTGAGGATTTCCTCTATGTGGTGAGCGAGCTGCACTTCCAGTTCTTGCTGAGTTACTGGGGGACGACATATTTGGCCGGGGAATGGTCGGTATGAAAACCGGATCCGGACGGCTGCTTGGGCCAGGCATGGCCCCGTCTTGTGTAAGTTGTTCGCGGAACAGGACATGCGAAGCGCTGCGTGCTGATGGTGAAACCGACCGGCTTCTCTGCCTTTGAGAGATAAGGATGGACGATCGTTTGAGGCCAGCTTCCGCAAATGAGGGAGGGGGTGATGTAACCAATACCTTACCTCTTGGCTCGATGATGGAGGCGATATCATTGGGCGCCACCGTGTTTTGTGGGTCGCATTCGGAAACCAAATGACTTCGGATTGTCATCGTTATAGTTGATGACCTACCGGGGCCACGGCGGGGTGGGCGCGAATTTGCAACTCCGTTGGAAATCGAAGAGAAGAACTTTTTCGAGCCCAATGTTTGGGGCGCCAATTTGTTATCTACCCTGGTTTTAATATCCGAGGGTGATCATTGTTTTTGATAAAAGGGGGGGGGGCAGTAGGGTAATGTGGGAGAGGAAGAAAACGATATTTGGAGTACACTGGTTACAAATTAATCGTGAGTGCATGAGTCGACCGGCGGAATCAACCAACCCGAAGAGCGAGGGTTGGTGAGAAGTCGTCCCGCTGATGACCGTTTTTTATGAAAGGATGTTCGGAAAGGATAAGAAATTGCAATGCGGGAGTGACGAACCCGGATCGGGTGACGGGCAGTACCGTTTAAAGGGCGGAGAACCCAGAAGAGATAATGAGAACGTCTCTGGCGAGCCCTCGGCCATGTGGTAGTTACATTTTCTTATTGGGTTCTATTAAATCAGTTCGCATATAAATTAAAAAACAAGAAAAAATGAAAATTTCTTAAAAAACGGGAAAAAGAGGAATTGTTTAAAAAGAAGCAAAGAGGGGAATATGCGAAACCCTCATTTGTGTTTGAGCGTGGTTGGGGCTTCAAGGTTAGGGACCATCCATAAACTATGTCACCAATTTCAGGCTTTTTTGCCCCCACCCTTGAAAACCGTACTTTTCATTTTCTTTTCATATTTCCAAAATGTTGATAAAAAAATACAGAATATTTTCTCCAACACCCCACCTTTTTTATTTTTTGTAATATTCGAAAAAAAACTTCTATTACAAGAAAAGAATCCTATCAGTAAAATACATCAGAATCCGTGAAGAAAATTTGAATATTTGAATTAGTTTAAGAACTGAAGCATTGGCTCAAAGAACATTGTATGAACAGAGATTTTGACAGACTGTTAAACCATCGACAACTGAAATTTAGTGACTGTGAATTCTCTTTTGTTAAGGCTTCTGCGGTTTAACAAACACATTACCGTTGCGTGTCTCACGAGAAAAAAATGCTGTTAATAGTTTTTTTGGAAAAAATGTCGCGATGCTACATAACCTCAAATATAGCCCAAAATCGTGATTTTTGTTATGACTCGGGCTTTGGGGTCTGAAGGTCGGAAAAATTTTGTCGCCTGTGTAAATTATACTCTTCGAAATTCAACCATTTCAATTTTAATTGCAAAATGAAACCTTATAAAGGGGAAAAATGGACAATTTAGAGTTAAGTATGAAAATTCAGAATTCTGAAATTGTAACCATTCAAAATTAAAGAAATTATTCAGTTACTGAGGTATTTGTTGAAAATTCGTCCATATGGTTGAAAAATGCATATTTTTGTTTGTAAATCTTACAATTTTGTTGAAATTTCCCTTTTTTACAGAAAATCTAAATTTTCCATTTTTTGATGAAAATTCACCTTTTTCAGTTGAAAATTCATGTACCAGCTGGAGGAACTTGAGGCAAAGAGAAAAAGTAATAAGAGTAGAGCAACGGGAGTAATTTTTATAAGAATAAGAAAAGGTTTGATAGGGAAGAAAGAAGATGGAAATGGATTGAAGGACAAAAAGAAGGATTAATGGAAGAATGGATAATAATATGTGTGGAGAGGTTGGAGATAGTAGGGGTAAATGGGGATGTGGAGGGGATGTGCAAGAGGAAAAGAGAAAGAATAAAAAGGGCAGAGCAATAAGACTAATTTTGATGAGAATAAGAAAAGGCTTGATAGGTAAAAAGATGGGAATGGATTAAAGGGAGAAAAAGAAGAATTAAAGGAAAAAGAGATAATAATAGGAGAGGAGAGGTAGAATATAGTAGGGATATATATAAATGGAAATGTGGAGGTATACACGAAGGAGTTAAAGGAGCTAATGAAAGGAAAGGGAGAGGGGGTGAAACTACTCATAAGAGGAGACTTTAATGCAAGAAGAGGAGAAAGAGGAAGAAAATAATGGGGAAAAGAAGGGGATGGGACTGGAGGGAATTCCAAAAAAGAAGTAGAGAATGGAGAAGGAAGGAAATTACTTAATAGACTGGAGGAATTAAGATGTCTTATCTTAAATATAAATATAGAGGAAGATGAGGAAGGAGAGTACACTCGGGTGGGGGGGGGGGTACAGTTACAGACTATTGCTATGTTATTTTTGAATATGAGGTAAGGGAGAAAATAAAAAGGATAGAGATAGGGGAGTTACTATATTATAAGTTGAAAGAATTCAATCTTAAGATTGTTGAAAAGGTTTTAAAGGACAATTGTGCATCATCTATTAACAGAATGGGTTCATGGAGGTGTGTAATTCATACTTGGGAATTTTCATGGATGAACTGAGAAATGTAATCTGTCACCCGTTTTCACGAATAATGTATGATAATACTAAGGAATACATCACAGCGTTATGATCTCTATTGTGTCTTGTATAATAATCCTCGTGTCAGTAGGGATTTACACACAAGGGAATTACACGATCACTCAAATTCTACGACACATAGTAAATTAGGAAATTCCGAAGAATCTTCTCTATCTGGGTAGATACTTAGAAATCAATAGGCAAGTTTGAGAATTTATTTTTAAAAATATTTTGGAATATTTTTTGGTATTCTATTAAGAAATATATTTAAGGGCATGTGACGAGTGGGTCACGTAAACGGCTTCCTACCTTATCGACACTTTTTATCAGTAAACTTATTCTCACACGAATAGCCTCATCGAGTTGAAAATTTGGGATAATAAATAAGAAGCACTAAGAAACGCGGCTCTGGTCCTAAATTTTTATAATTATGAAAAAAGCAAAAAAAAAATTATTTACAACAAACTTTTTTCATAATTATAGAAATTTAGGACCAGAGCCGCGTTTCTTAGTGCTTCTTATTTATTATCCCAAACTTTCAACTCGATGTGGCTATTCGTGTGAAAGTAAGTTTACAAATAAAAACAATGTCGGTAAGGTAGGAAGCGGGTCACGTGACCCACTCGTCACATGGCCTTAAGGCGATGTACTACTTATCTGATTCCTACATTACCGAAATTTGTTTTGCAACAACTTACATCCACACAAAATAAGACATCGATATGTAAAATTTGGAAAATTGAAACGCCGAGGAATGTTTTGATGGTCCTTAATTCCGGTAGCTACTAAAAATATAATTTTCGAAAATTTTTATTTTTTGTTGCTTCCAGAAATTTAGGATACAGTCGTTCCTTAGTGTCTTTTTGTTAATTACCCACATTTTCAACTCAATATCTCAATTTGTGTGGACTAGAGTGGGTGCAAAAAAATGTCGGTAAGGTAGGAATCTTGTGAATATTACATGGCCTTAATTCTTGATGCATAAACTTATAGTCTGTATTTTGAGTAAAATTGACATAATTCAATAAAAAGATTTTTGGTGACATGGAAATTCCATATTTCGTGAAAATTCCAGATTCCCTAAATTTACCTCGGAAATGTCATATTTCGTCGAAATTCTCTTCTCGATCTTATTACATGGAATTACATTATTCCATGGAAATTTTCCATTCCGTATTCTACCTTCATTCGATATTCCATGTAATTTCCATATTCCATATAAACTCAACATTTAGCGTTCTATGTCAATTCCGTCCTTTAAGAAATTCTATATTGCATGGAAACTTCCATGGAATTTTAAATATACAATTTCATATTTCCAGCCAAATCCTCTTTTACTTCATATTTCATGAAATTTCCTTATACCGTGAAAATGTTCTATTCCATATTGCACTTGAATTCGATAATTCATGTAATATTCATGTTCCCTATTTCACGTAAATTCTATACTTCATTTGAAATCTCTACTGCTTTTTCCATGTAAATTCCACTCAGAAAAAAGTAAACATTCCATGGAAAATGTGGAAAATTAGACGAATATGGAAAATAAGATATCAAAAACTTTCGTGGAAAATAAAAATTCCATGGAATGTGGAAATTCCATGAAATATGAAAATTCTATCAAATATGAAAATTCCATGGAATATGGAAATTCGATCAATTATGAAAATTCCATGGAATATGGAAATTCCATAGAATATATAAAAATGTTGAAAAAAGAATAATACACAATTTTTCAAAGTTTGAAAAATAAAAAATGATCCCCATGATTTTGAAAATGATTGCGAATTTTTTATATGTACCGTTTTCGATAATAAATAATAATATAAAATAATATTTTAGATAAAACAATTTTTGTTCGAGCTAGAATTTTTTTAAAATATACCAACAAAAATTACGTTTTTTTTTTGTATTTGGTTAATGGGATACTTATTTACAATTTTTTGACAAGTGTTTTTTGTTATTAAATTAGTTCTATTTGGCATTTTTCAATTTGAAAGAAAAATGTAATATTTTTGTTGATATTCAAAAAAAATTCTGACTTGATAAAAAAGAATTTTTTCTATAATATGATTTTATATTATTCTTTTATATCGAAAACTGTAAAAATGAAATATAAAATGAACAAATATTTTTTGTATAAAATATATAGAATTTTTTTGAAATGCTTGAATAAATGAGAATAAGTGATTTTACTTTACAAATAAATCATCTTAATAAAGACTTGAAACTCTTTCCTCTATTTCCCTCCTTACCCTCTTTTAAAGAATTCCTCTCTTTCCTCTGTTTCAAAAAGTTCCCCTTTTTCTAGTTTTTCGCTTGAATGCGAATGGAATTAATAGTATAATAATAATAATTAATTAGATAGTTGAAAAAAAATTTAATAATAATTATAATAGAAAATTCAACTATTTTTCATTAAAAGTTAATTATTTCTAATTGAGCAGTCTACTAATATATTTTTGATTCCGAATTAATTTCTTTTGGTTGAAGATTCTACTATTTGTTTGAAGATTTGATTACTTTGTTAAAAATTAATTTTTTTAGTAGAAAATTAATTTTCATCACTTAAAATTCAAACAATCCAATTTGGCTGAAAACTGATCGATTTTGTTGAAAATTCAACTATTAAATTTTTCCTGGAGAATTAATTTTTTTTGGTTCAGAATTTACTCTTTTGATTAAAAATTCCATTATATAGTTGAAGATTTACCTACTTTGTTAAAAACTTGTTTTTTTTTTAATTGGAAAATTAATTTTCTTCTGAGAAAATTTAACTAATACGTTTTTCGCTAAAAATTGATAACTTTTAGTGGAAAAATCAACTATTAAATTCTTCATTGAGAATTCATATCCTAGGGGGGGGGGGATTCAACTACTATGTTCAACATTCATTTTAATGGTTGAAGATTGAACTAATTTATTAAAAATTAGTTTTTTCTTATGGAAAATCAGTTTTCTTTAACTGTTAAATTAACTGTTTCTTTTTTGTCTGAAAAATAATCGTTTTGAGTTAAAATTTAACTTTCTGGCTTAAAAATTCAACTGATTTGTTAAAAATTAGTCTTTTTGATTTGGAATTCTACTGTTTTTATAAAAAGTTCATTTCGGTTTGAAAATTCATCAACTTAGTTGACATTTTTTTCTCTCTTGACTGAAAAATATTTCCTGATTGCTAACTGAACATTTCTTGAACATTTTGTTAACGATATTTTTTCATGTTCAAAATTTGCATTTTTAGTTTAAAAATTTATCTCTTTTGGTAGAATTTTTTTTGGTTAAAAGTGCAACTACTTGGTTACAAATTAATCTGTTTTGGTTGGTATTCAACTATTTTACTAAAAAATTGTTTTTATTGGTTGAATGCGTCATTTTTTATTTCAAATAAAAATATTTTTTCATTGAAAATTAAACTATTCTGTTAAAGATTTAACTACTTTTTTGAAAATTCTTTTTTTTGTTAAAAATTAATTTTCTTCACTTAAAATTGAACTAATCCATTTTGGCTGAAAATTGATCGCTTTCAGTAGAAAAGTCAGCTATTGAATTTTTCATTAACAATTCATCTTTTTTGGTTGAAAATTCACCTATTTCGTTAAACATTGGTGAACGATTGAACTATTTGGTTGAAAATTCTAACGCTTTTGTGGAAAGTTCAACTATTTGGTTCGAAATTTTATATTTTCAGTTTAAAAAAAAATTGTTTTCTTGAGAATTCGCCATTTTGGTTTTAAAATTCATCCTCTTGGTTTGAAAGTTCAACAATTTAGTTCTAACAAATTTTCTCTCTTGCCTGGTAGAAAATTAAACTTTCATGTTGAAAATTCCTCCTTTTGGTTTAAAAATTTATCTTTTTTATTGAAAATTTGATATTTTATTAAAAATTTGATCTTTTTTGGTTAGAAGTTCAACGGTTTTTTTTTACAAATTAATCTGTCTTGGTTGTGCAGCTAACTATTTTAATAAAAAATTCTTCTATATTGGTTAAACTGAACTGTTTTTTATTCAAAATTAAAGTACCTTTTTGGTTGAAAATTGAAAATTAAAGTACCTTTTTGGTTGAAAAGTCAACTTTTATATTTTGCGTTGAAAATTAATCTTTTTCAATTGAAAATTCAACTACTTGGCTGAAAGGTGAACTTCTAGGTTAAAAATGCATTTTTTAAATGGAAAATTCATTATTTCAGGGCAAACTTCAATCTTTTTCCTAAAAACTTGATCATTTTGTTAAAAATTCAACTGTCCTTAAAAAAAATTAATCGTTTTGTGGCTTTAACTGTTTCACTGAGCATTCGTCTTTTTTTGATAGAAAATTCGTCCTTTTAAATTGAAAATTGAATAGTCTTCTAAAAAATTAATCTTTTTGACTTAAAAATGCACGTTTTTGGTTGAACACTCAACTGTTTTTGTTTGAAATTTAATGTATTTTGTATAAATATTCGACCATTTTATTGAAAATTCATCTCTTGGGGTAGAAAGATCAACTGTTTGAAAATTCAGCTATTTTGTTAAAGATTGTTGAAAATTCGTTTTTTAGTTAAAAATTCATTTTAGTCACTTGAAATTTGACTAATGCATTGTTGGTTGAACATTCATCGCTTTTAGTTTAAAATTCAACTTTTTGGCCTAACAATTCAACTGTTTTGTCAAAAATGGGTCTTTTTGTTTAAAAAAATTCTATGGTTTTTTTAAAAAGTTAAACTATTTGGTTATAAATTCATATTTTTAAGTTAACTGTTTTCTTAAGAATTCGCCATATTGGTTTGAAAATTCAACAATTTAGTTGACATTTTTCTTTTCTTGACTGAGCAATTTTTCCTGATTGAAAACTGAACTTTTTTGTTAAACATTCGTCTTTTTGGTTTACAAATTTTTATTTTTCGATAGTGAAATTTTATTGTTTTTAAAGTGCAACTCGTTTTGGTTGAAGTTTAATCTTTTTTGTTTAAAAAGTTTGACCATTTTATTGAAAATTCATCTTTTCGGGTTAAAAAGTCAACTGTTTTCTAAAAAATTGTGCTTTTTAGATTGAAGACTCAACTTTTGTTGAAAATTCATCTCTTTTGGTAAAAAATTATTCTTTTTTGTTTGTAAATTCAATTATTTTGTTGAAAATATTGAAATTTTAACTATTTTGTTGAATATGTAAAAAATCCAACTTTTTTGTTTAAAATGTTAAAAATTCAACTATTTTGTTGTAACTATTTTGTCGGAAATGTTAAAAATCCAACTGTTTTGTTTAAAATGTTAGAAATTCAACTATTTTGTTGAAAATCTTGAAAATTTAATTATTTTGTTGAAAATATTAAAAATCCAACTATTTTGTTTAAAATGTTGAAAACCCATTTTGAAGAAGAAATTGAATTTATTCGTTATGGAAAATATTTTTTTGTATACTTGAGCGTATCATTTCAGGGAAAAAATTTGGTGGGACATTTAACACCATTAGTTGTAACGAAATTACAAATTTTCGTATACTAAGCCCAATCACATATTTAAAAATGTTTTTTTTGCTTCATAGAATTCAAAGCTCATTCCTCAATAAATAATCAATACTTTCAATCAAAATAATGTTTTAGCCTTAAAGTTGTATTGAAAAAAAAAGTGAAAAAATTCATTTTCAGGCCTAAAACGGCCTCGCTTAACTCTTAAGCATTTTCTTTCAAATGAAAGAAATTGTATTGCTCTATTATTTCACCAAAAGAAAGAAATTTAGATTGTAGCATTTGCAAAATTTCAAAACTCAACTTTTTTTTGGGCTCTACTCCTCGATTCTATTTAGGAAGATAAAATATTGATCCTTAAGAGTAGAATGAATGACGTCTGGAATGAAAAACCTTGGATACTAATGGGCCCGAGTGGAGAAATTTACATGGTGACTTTGTGAAGCTCTTCGCCTGGGGTGATTGCTAGAGAGATTAATCAGCGACCTGATTCAGAGCAGTGTTGCGGAACGAACGTGTTATTTAAATAAACTACAAGAGAATTCTATATTATTCTAACAATCTCTCTCCCCCCACCCTCGTACAATCCCCCATCTCAATTTTCTCATGTAAACTGCATGATAGAACCGATTGAGTCACGTTTACCCCGAAAGAGATATTGTTTAATGGTATAATAATAATAATATTCCAAGACGGAAATTATCTACGCAATTGAAGCTTTCACTTATCCCTTTTGATTAATAATGTCTAAAAGTCTATTAAATAATAGAGATTCGAAGCTTGGCTTACGCTTCATTAAATTGCAAGCCCTTCGCTGTCGAAATTGATGGACAGCTGCGCGGAATTCCAAAGGGAGGAACTTTTCGATGGGGAGGCGTCTCGTTAAGGTGACGCAGCATTATGATGATGTAGCCTGACAATGCTGACGTGTCTCCTCTCTATTTCTGCGTGTCTCCTTATTCCGCTGAAAAATTCATCCCCCGTCCTAAAAAAAACTGGATTTCTTATAATAATTTCCTTTTTATTAGAGTTTTGTTGTCCGTCCGTCCGTCGTACTTTTTTCTAATAAGGGCAGTGCTCTCAATTTGGATCCCCAAGCGCACTGCGCATGCGTCGAACGAGCAGCCTCATTGGATGTTGAACGCGCGCTTATTTGAAATGATTAAATATGCAAATCAATTTTTCACAATACATAATAATATAATAATCATGAAGTACAAAAAAATATTATGAATTACTTAAAATTTACTTTAGTGAAAAACGGTATCCTTTTCTTTTAATTTAAAAGCAATAATTTATTCGTGAAGAGTACAATTAAATAATTTGTTCACTTTGCACTCTAAAAGACTATTTTGGGATCTGAAAATAATTTGTTATTATTTACACAATAAGAATATATTATAAAAAACTGATTTACACATGTAATAGTTTAAAAAAAGCGCACCATGTACAGCCAATGAGGCTGCTGATGAAACGCATGCGCAGTGCAAATTGGGAGCCGAATTGGGAGCACTGAAGAAGGGGAAGTGAACTCCCAACTCACAACTTACAACTCAAGGAACTCAAAGAAGAAAGGAATCTGAACTAGGAGAAGTGAGGGGAAATGAGGGGGTAAAGGAAGTAAGGGGAAATGTGGGGAAAATGAGGAGAGGGGAAAGTATTGGAGGAGCAAGTTGGGGGAAGGGAGGTGCAACTAAAGTAGAAGTATGGGAAGGGGAAGTAGGGGTGAAAAGGGAAAGTAGGGGAATGTAGCGGGATTAGGGGAGGGAAATTATGGGAGGGTGATTTTTGATAGGCTACGAAATCCTTTTTTGTAGGCAGAAGGCGCCTACTTTGATTAATTGTTACAATAATCCTCTCCACTAACATTTCTTGTAACTCAATGAGGTTAGGAGCTGTATAAACTACGTTACCAATTTTGGGCTCCCCCCCCCCAACACACTTCCCCGCGTAACTTAGCCGTTGGCTACACACGGATTTCATTTTTATTCGGCGTTTTTGAAATAATATTAATGCAGATATTATATTGAATTCAATATTATATATATAATAATATATATTCAATTCAAATTCCTAAGATTTAAAGTCGAAATATATTAAATTCTCAACAAAATAGTTGAACTTCTAGGCAAAAGATAAAAAGTTTGGAAAGAAGGGTAAACTTTTGACGCTATAGTTAAATTTTCAAGTCAAAAAGACGAATTTTTCACCAAATAGCTGAATTTTCAACCTACAAAGATGAGTTTTTGACTAAAAAGATTAACTTTCTGCCGGATGTTTAACAAAACAGATGGATTTTCCACCAAATAGTTGAATGTTTAACTAAAAAACATAATTTTTCAAGCAAAGATGAAATAATTAATTTCTTAGTTAAAAAATAATTTGTAACAAAGAAAACAAGCTCTCAACAAAACAGTTAATTTTTCAACTGAAGAGATCGATTAATTTTCAACAAAATTTGTTTAATTATTAACAATTTAGATTTATTTTCAAATAGTTTAATTTTCAAATGAAAGCGTGAATTTTGAAACAAGAAGAATAATTTTCTATGGAAAATGACGAATTACTTTTTAATTTAAATATTTAATTTTTTCCCAAAAAATGGCTTTTTAACAAAATAGTTGAATTTTTAACCAAAGACATAAATTTTTAACCAAAAAGAATAATTTTCTACCGAAAATGACAAATTTTCAACAAAATACATGAATCTGTAACTGAACAGTTGAATTTTCAATTAAAAAGGATAAATTTTTCCCCAACAATGAAATAATTACATTTGAAACTGAAAAACTTCAGTTTTCAAGCAAAAATGAAATAGTTAAATATTCAGTGAACAAATTAATTTTAAACAAAAAACCACGAATATTCAACAAAAGAGATGAATTTTCAACTAAAATGAAAAATTTTCAATAAAAAATTACTTTCTAACAAAATTATTTAATTTTCAACAAATTAGATTTACTTTAAATTAAATAGTGGAATTTTCAACGAAAGAGAATAATTTACAAGTGAAATGATGCATCTCGAGTAGTTGAATTTTCAATAAAAAATTACGAATTTTCAACAAAACAGATGAATACAAAAAATTACTTCATTTTACAAAACTGTTACATTTTTTACAAAGTAGATAAAGTTTTAATGAAATAAATGATTTTTCAATCAAAAGCATGAATTTTAACCGAGAACTCACGAGATGAATTAAAAAAAAAGATGAATTTGAACTGTATTAGTTAAAATTTCAGTTAGAAAATAAATTTGTAACCAAAAAAATCGATTTTTTAAGATTATAATTCAATTTTCAACCAAAAACATGAATTTTCAACCCCAGATCATATTTTTGTACTGAAAACAACTAATTTTTAACAAAATATAAAAAATTTTAAATACATATTTAAATTCTGAAGCCAAAATGACAAATTTGTGAGAAAACAGTTACATTTTCGGCCAAAAAGTTATTTTTCAACTAAGAAACCAAGAGGACTTTGCTACTATAAAATATGAATTTTCAACCAAGAAAGATGAATTTAACAAAACATTTTAAAACTTCCTGTTGCTACTTGTGAAAGTAGTTTTTTCAATGGCTGAAATATTTCGAACAATTGAAAAAAACATTTTTGAAATAAATAATTGTATTCGAAGAATATTGACTTATTTAAAAAAATGAAAAACGATTAGGTTGTATGGAATGTTTTCCACGATAGAATTAAATAGTTAAAAATATTGTTAAAATAATTTGTTGTTGTCAGTTTTCAAATTTTACCATTAAAAAGAATATTTTCATTTGAAATAAAATCCTCAATAATATTCTTTTAATTCTTAAAATCAGAAAAACTATTTTTTCAGACATCTTGTTTTTGACGACAACTACCTTAATGGAATTTCTTAGGATTTAAAAATATTATAAAGGATTTTGAGAGATTTCGACGAACTTTAATGGCTTTTAAAGTATTTTAAGAGATCTAAAAAGATTTGGAAAGCTTCTTACGGATTTAAACGATTATAAATTAATTTTAAAGCGATTTCATAGATTTCAAGGGCTCTCGTGAAATATATTTCAAGATTTCAACCGATTTTGAGATATTTTAAGGATTTTCCACGAATTTTCCAGGATTATGAGGAATTTTTGATGATTTCAAGCTATTTGAAAGGATTTTAAGGTACTTCAAGGATTTTTATGGATTTTATGAAATTATGAACAATTACCCGGATTAGAGAGGATTTTAAGGGATTAAAATGGATTGCAACAGATTTCGAAATATTTCAAGAAAATTCACAGAATTTTAAGAGATACAAAGTATTTGCACGAATTTTGAAGGATATCCGGGAATTTAAATGAGATTTCAAAGTATTTAAAGGGATTTTAATAGATTTTAAGAGATTTAAAGAGTTTCGTAGGATTTAGCGGGATTTCAAACGATTTCAAGGGATTTCAAAAGATTCCAAATTATACACAAGGAAAAAAAAGTTGACTGTCTTACACCATTTTTTCTTAAAATGATGAGAACCGATTCGTTGTGTAGGCATCATGAAACCACAAAAATCTCCTTGATAACAAAAGTGGAAACATAAGATTCTGTCGATGTGCGAAATTAACGTTTCATAAAAAAATTAAAAATTTCATGAGAATACAATTTTTTCCCGTGTATCCACAGATTTTATTGAGTTAAAACGAATTTTAATTTGTTTTAAATTATATTGAAAGATTTAAAAATTCTCAAATGTATTTACGGGATTTCGAAGGATTGCAAAGATTTTCAGAGATCCCACGAGATTTTAATTAGGTTTCAATTAGTATATTTAAAAAAAAAATAATAAGAGGAAACTCAAGCAGGCGATTCTTTAGACCCCCCCCATTTAGGTACTGTAAGACTTTCCGGACTCCCCCCCCCTGACATCCAAAAAAACCTTACGTAATTATTGGACGCTCCCTTATGTAATGTAAAAAAGTTTTTATTATAATTTCGGTATGTTGGAAGTTCCTGGGAAAGTTAAAACTTTATTTTGCAATTCTGCCTGCCTCAGGAGATTTTAAATTTAAACTGTTCGCGATTTTCCCCGGAAGCGAATGAAGCGTCTCCTGACGGTTTCTGAATTACGTTGAAAATTATGGCGCAAGAGGCGCTGCTGCGACTTAAGAATGCGGGACGACGTGTCGGCGTAACTCCTTACTGCACGAAACTATCCTCCGGTAGAACTTCTCACCCCGACAACTTTCTTCAGACTGGTAAACTACCCTAAGATGAACGAGTTTCGCTAACCTAGTACCTCTGCTATAAACCGCAACGACCTACCAGGGACCTCCAGGGACCTCGTGAATTCACCTTCCTGATCAAATTAGCATCCTTTTAAATATTATCATTTTTACAACTTTTTTCAAATTTTGCTTTTATTTGTTTCTCATTTCTTTCTTACACTACTGTCGGAAATTATCGGCATGAGTAGCGCGAGTACTATTAAAAAATAGTCAAAGTAGTGTCCAGATATACGTACTTATTAACTTGTTCTAATCTCTCATCAGTTAGGACAATGTTGTACATTGTTTTCTCACTTTTTCCCTCGAACACCATAACCTTTGTTTTATTTACGTTAATTTTGAGGCCCATGTTCTTCATGCTTGTATTAAGTTTATTCAACATTCTTTGCAA
>JAABKJ010002244.1:0-28501 GCA_011634705.1 Andricus grossulariae
CTTGGTTTATTTTCAAGAATTTATACATTGACTTGAGTGTTGGACGTTAAGTGGGATTTTGAATTTGATTTCAATCTAATTTAAGATTCTTAAATTTCAATTTGAAGAATATTCTGTCGGTGCTGGTAAAAAAAAATATCGATACCGTCAATACAATTTCTGGGAAAATTTTAAATGGTACAATTTTTGATGCGGTTTTAGGAATAATTCGAGTAAGTTTAAAAAATAAAATGCAATTATTCCGTTTTTGGTTGAAAATTTATCGTTTTTATTTAAAAATTCATTTATTTTGTTGAAAATTCGTCTTTTTGGATGAATTAAAATCTTTTTAAATGAAAATTAAAATTCTTTTTAGCTAAAATATCGACTATTGTATTTTTCATTAAGAATTCATGTTTTTTTGTTGAAGATTTAACTACTTGATTAAAATTTGGACTATTTTGTTGAGACTAATTTTTTTTGGAGAATGATTGATTATTTTAGTTGAAAATTTCATCTCCTTGGTAGAGAATTGGTAAAAATTCATCTTCTTTATCGAAAATTCAACTGAAGCTTTCGTTTATTATCTTTTTTTATTAAATAATCGTCTTTTTGGATAAAGATTTGTAGTTTTGGGCTCAAAATTCATCTTTTGCTATTAAATTTAATTATTTTGTCAACAATTCAACGGTATCTTAAAAACTCATATTTTTTGGTCGAAAATTACACTGTTTTGTTAAAAATTGATTAAGAAGTCATCCTTTTGGTAAAAAATTCAACTTTTTGGTTGAGCATTCGTCTTTTTGGGTAGAAACATCGTCCTTTTTGATTGGCAATTCATATTCTTTTGTTAAAAGTTTATTATTTCTTATTGAAAACTTTACTATTATATTTTTTGGAAAAAATTAATGTTTTTTTATCGAAAATTCATCTTCAACTTTCGATTAGTCTCTTTTTTTGTTGAAAATTCGTCTTTTCTGTATAGAAAATTCGTCCTCTTGGATTGAAACTTCATTTTCTAGAAAATATAATTATCTTGTCACTGTTTTGTTAAAACTTCGTCTTTCTGTATAGAAAATTTATATTTTTGTATTGAAAATTAATCTTGTGGTAGAAAAATCAGCTTTCTTGGTTGAGAATTCTTCTTTTTTGTTCGAAAATTAACTTTTTTGTTGAAAATTTAACTTTCAAGTTTGAAAATATAACTGTCTTCTGAAAAATTCCTCTTTTGGCTTAATTATTTGGTTGAAAATTCAACTATTTTGTTAAAAAGTAATATTTTTTGGTCGAAAATTCACATTTTTCCTTCAACATTCGCATATCTATACTGAAAACGTATCTTCTGGCTGTAAAGTGAAATATAAAATTTCTGGTTCATATTTAATCGCTTTTGGTTATGAATTCTACTATTTGGTTGAAAATTTATTTATGTTGTTGAAAATTCAACAATTTTATGAAAAATTCATCTTTTTTAGTCGAAAATTCAACTATTTTGTCGAACAATCGTATTCGTGAAAAAGTCCCACTTGATTGTTTTTTTTTTAATTTGCAAGTCCTAAATAATTTTTTAGATAAAAGTACTAGAAAAGGTCCATTTTATTTGTATGTTACAATTACTCGTGGGATATGTATTCCAAAAACGTACTTTTTTTGTACTCCAGTGATAGTTCAGGAGTACTTTTTGAGACATAAATATCGCAAGTACGTGTCAAAATTTCGAAAAAAAAATAAAATGGAACTTTTCCATTACTTTTGTGCCAATAATTAAATATAAGAATTTTTACTATAATTAAGAGAAGATCAGAATCATAAGTTGTATAATCAGAAATATAAACAATCAAAATTGTGCATTTAAAAATTTGTGGGAAGATTCGAGAATTAAAATTGTAGTGCTCAAAGCGTTTGATATGAAATAATTTTTAGCATGGAAAACTTCTTATAAAAGAACAATGTATAATGTAATTAAATTAAATTTTTTAGAAGTATTTCAAATATTACTGCATTTCTTTCAGTATTCAGACTTTTCACAAATATTATCACCCAGAAAGTACGCATTACGCATTACGTTGTTGTTACGTGTCGTCTTGTTTATAGATATAAATATAATTATGATAATATTCAAGCAGATAAAGTGTATGTAAAAGTAATAACCAGTTCTTTTCTATATGATAACAAATTCATTACTCTGTATATAACGTGTTTATATGCACTCTCCACTTTCTGCAGGTAAGTCAACTTCATAAAGAATATTTTTGTGGCGATATTAAATTAAATTCTTAAACCTATTTTCAAGTGTTTTTAATAAACTCTTTCATTTTGTGATTGAATTGAATAAACTTTGAAAAAATGGATTAAGAATATTAATAGAATGAAATGATTATTTGCCGTTGATAAATTATTTTCAAATGTGATGAAACAGTTTATACCGTGCTTTAATTTACAAAAAGTTTTCCACTTTTTCGAAAACCGAACTTTTCCCATTTAAAATCCCCATATTAATTTCGAAAGATTTACGGCAATGCCGTTACCAGTTTTTTTTTCATCGTAATGAGAAGGTATCAGTTTTATTTATAAATAAATAATTTTGCGGTTAATGTATGCAAGATGCGAAAAAAATGAATACACGAAAATTGATCACCCAAAGAAGATCTACAAATTTGTTATTAATCATTTTTGGACAGGACTCGTAGTTTTTGTTTTATCCGTAAAAAAGAGTATTAAAAATGTTTAAAATAAATTTTTGGAAAAAGGCCTCAAGGTACGAAAAAAAATGAATAAACAACAGTTTTGCAACCAGAAAGGATCTACAAATTTGTTTTTATTCATTTTTCGATAGGATGTGTTGTTTTATTCTTATAAAATAAGATTAAAATAACAAAAATTACATTTGTGGAAAACGGCATAAGATACGAAAATATTCCCAAAGATTTTAAGTATTTCAATTAATTTTAAAGGGATTTCAAAGATTTACTTTGGATTGGATTGATCATAGTAATCCCTTTATATCTCTTAAAATCGTTAAAAATCTCTTGAAATCCTTTAAAATCATTGAAAATCCCGTCAGAGATTTAACATAACTCGAAATCGCTCAAAATCTCTTGAAATCCCTTGAAGTCCACGAAAATCGCTCTTAATTCCTAAAAATCCTTAAAAATCCATCGAAATTCTTAGATACTTTGAAATCGTTTATAATCCAGTAAACTCTCTGGAAATCTGATGATGATGAAATGTCATGAACAAAAATATGAAAAATAAGAACTACTGAAAATCATTTTTTGTTGAATTAATATCTATATCTAGTCAGTCTCCTGAATTAACTTCGAAATCTACCGTGGACTAAAATGAGTTCTCAACCACCAAACTATACTTTATTGGATGCTGATAAAACGAAAGAAATGTTGACGCTTTTTCATGGCGAAAGAACCGGGTGGGTACAAGTTGGAGAGAAGAAGTGGTTTTTTACCTATCAATACACAAAAGACGAGGAGGGATTTCACAATTTTAAGGCTAGACCCTCGGACACTTGGGTAATTTCTCATCCACGATCAGGTAAGAATTTAATTATTTTAATTTCAAATGCGTTATTTACTTTAACTGTTTTTTTATTTATACTTCTGACAGGAACGACCTTGACGCAAGAACTCGTTTGGCTTCTGAGTAATAATCTAGATTTCGAAGCTGCTAGAGAGAAGACACTTATACACAGATTTCCATTTCTCCAGTAAGACTTGTAAATAATTGTTAAAAAATTATGTTTTTCATACTAGACAATTTTTCTGATAAACTTCATCATAAAATTATTTAGAAAAAGTATGGCTTTTCATCCCGAAGTACTTAACGAACTTGTCAAAAAGAATGAAGGAAACGTAGAGAAACAAGAGCTTTGTAAATCGCTAGCGAGACCTTTTTATGAAGTCTTAAAGGATGTACCGTCCCCGAGATTTATTAAATCGCATATGCCTCTTAGCCTGACACCAGGTATCTTGGATTCTGGCTGTAAGGTACAGTTTATACAGAAATATTTACAATTAGCATCATGTCGAAAAAACTAATCGCTTGAATTGTAAGTGACTATTCTATGACTCCTGGATAGAGAGAAAAGTCTGATGACAATTCAGGGAATTTGATTAGATAGTAGATGAAAAGTCAATTAAAATTTTTTTTAATGTTACATGCTTTTCAGATGATGATTAATCATTTTCTTGAATATGGAAGTTTGTGATTAGATTTAATGTTTAAATTACAGTTTTCATGGGAGGGCCCACCTAATGTACCTGTAAGATGATAATGATCCCTGTCTCTGGTATCACATACTTCGAAGGGTTTTTCACGAAGATTTAACTATTACCTTGCTAGTATAGTTTGAAAATGTAAGGGATCATTATCAAGACTGAATTTCTGAAAGACATATTTTAAGATTGAATTTTATTCTATATCATTTACGTGGTGAGGAATCCGAAATACGTAGCGTTTTTTTTTAATGTTACATGATGATTAATAATTTTCTTGAATATGCAAGGTTGTGAATAATATTTGATTTTTTCTCTCGTATCCAAAACTATAATAGAAAGTCACTGGATTTTTAATCGCCACAAATTCTGATACCCCCACCCCCCTGGAATTGTGACTCAATTTTTGAAAGCCCCTTATTCGATTAGATTTAATGTGTAAATTACAGTTTTCATGGGAGGGCCCACCTAATTTTCCTGTAAGATGATAATGATCCCTGTCTGTAGTGTCACATAATTCGAAGGATTTTTCACGAAGATTTAACGATTACCTTGCCGGTATAATTTGAAAATGTAAGGGATCATTATCAATAATGAATTTCTGAAAGACATGTTTTAAGATTGAATTTTATTCTAGATCATTTACGTGGCGAGGAATCCGAAAGACGTAGTGGTTTCTTGGTATATTATGCATAAATCTATGGCAATTCTCGAATATGTAGGTGACTTGCCGACATTTTGGAATTATTTCAAAAATGATCTTAGTAAGTAGAAGCTATTAATTTTAAATTATATTAATCGGCAAATTAAAAGTGATGAATTGCGATATTTTCAGTGAAACTAATTGATTATACAATGCTTTTAGCTATTTATTCTCCATATTGGGAACATGTAAAAGAAGCTTGGGCACAGAGAAATCACCCTAATCTCTTATTTATGTTTTACGAAGAATTGCGAACTGTAAGTTTATAAATAACAAATTTTTAATTTAAAAATGTCTCGTTATCTTTTCAAATTTGTATTCGATCAGGGTGTCTAGAGTCGTGAAAATTCTCAAAAACCTGGAAAAGTCCTTGAACTTTACTCATGGTCCTGGAATTTTTATCGCCTTAAAATAAATAATAGGGTGTTTAAAAATCATTCAGTTTGGTAGAAAATTTAATTAACTGCTTGGAGATTGAAGCACTTTCTTAGAAAATCATGTTTTTTGTTGAAGGTTTATCCTTTTAGTTGAAAATTCTTTTTATTTTTGGTTAGAAGTTAAATTTTTTGAGTTGAACTACTGCTTTGAATACTATTTTTTTGTTTTAAAAATGCACTTTTTCAACCTACAATGTAACTATTCCATTTTTAATTATTCTTTTTTTATTATTTAAAATTAATTTTTTTACCCGAAAATGTAACATTTCGTTTTTGGTTGTGAGTTGATCTTTTTTAGTTGGGCATTCGGCTTTATTGGTAGAAAACTTATCTTTTTGGTTGAAAGTTTATATTTTGATTGAAATTGCAACTGTTTGCTTGAAAATTGATGTCTGGTTAAAAATTTCACTATTTATTTGAAAATTGAATTATTTTATTGAATATTCAACTCCTTGGTCAAAAACTAAACACTTTTGTTGAGATTCCTTTTTTTTTAATGTGAACTATTATATTTTTCGTTATGAATTCATCTTTTTGTTGAAAATTGAAGTTTTCGTGTTCAGAATTCAACTGTTTTTGGTTGAAGTAAAATATTTGTTGTTTAAAAATTCGACTATTTGATTAAAAATTCATCTTCGTAGGTAGAAAATTCTAGTATTTGGTTCAAAACTCAACTATTTTGTTGAACATTTAAATTTCTGTTAAAAAGTCATTCTTTTTGGTCAAAAACTAAACCGGCTTGTTAAAAGTTGATATATTTGGACATATATATAGTCAAATTTCAACAATTATAATTTAAAAAAAAGCTTATTACACACGGGATTGAACCAACTTTGGTTATATGAACAGCACAAAATTTGGAAATTCCTATAAGTATCATTAAATTGTTCTTAAAGATGTTCTTGAAGTTGCGAAACTATGTTTCGTGAAAAGTATTTTTTACTGGAAAAAAATGAATGTGAAAAAATTCATTTTTTGATCCTGGAAAACCTGAAAAAGTCCTGAAATTAAAAAGAACGCTAGACACCCTGTTTTAATACCGAGGCCTCATATATTTAAGTAAAATGATCAAATAACGAGCTAAATGAAATAAATATGGTATATTTTAACAATTCTAGGATTTGCTTTCTGCAGTTAAAAAAGTGTCCAATTTCTTAGGAAAAAATTATACTGAAAGTCAGTTTTCCCAGTTGCTAGATCATTTAAATGTAGATAATTTCCGAAAAAATGAAATGGTCAATTTGAATGAGCTATATGACTGTGGAATATCTTCATCCAACCAATTTTTTATCGGAAAGGGGAAGACTGGTAATTGGAAGGAATTCTTTACTGCAGATATGGAAAAAGAAGCTGATGAATGGATTACCGAAAATTTAAAAGACACTGATCTTGTGTTCCCCATAATTGACAAGAAATGCATTTAATTTAATTTTTGAATTTAATATTTAACAGTACCAAGTATAAAACGTTGTAAAATAAGCAATTCTAAATTAAGTTTGAAACAGGATAATTTGTTATTAAAAATTTTCAAACTCTAAATGTCCAAATTAAACTATTTAAAACTGAATTTTTGTATCTGATTTTTTTCTTTGATTAAAACGGCCACCCTGTTGTTCAGCTTAGAACAGGAAAACCGTATAATTTAAAAAGCTTTCATTTTTAAATGTTGTTTTTAAAATTGGATATTAAGTACTTCAAAATGAAGTAAATATAAATTTTAAGAAATGAGATTAACAATGCAAACAAATAAACTTCACAGGATTTATTTAATATAATTTAATAAATGAAACTGGCTTTCTTTCATCATCCGTTCCTTTACACCTCAATTTCAGCTATATTCTAATTTTATTTAGTAGCTTAATAAGTAATTTAAATTTGGAGGATATGACAGTCTATATAGTGGGATATTTTCTGAAATCCTACAACATTAACCGTATTTTTAAAATATTATAGTAAAGTGAACACTTAATATCACACAAAAGTAAACTTCAAATCATTTAAAAAACATTCGCATTACTTTGCGTTATTTCATAATATTCTGGTATGTAAATCATAAAATAGTTGCATCAATTTTTACATATCAGAATTTTCACTCTTTAATCTTAAGATTTGACACGACTGTTTTGTATAATTTGTAGTTCTGTTTTGTATTAAATTCTAGAATAACTGTAAACTTTATCTCAATGCAGTAATGTCCTCCATATACCGAACTAATTGGGTAAATTTTAATGAATAATTTTTCTCCATGTGCTACTTGTTTCCTCAAATGTCAAATTCTGACATTAACTGTTTAGAATAGATTCGAATCTCTCAACCAATCAGAACTGATGATAAAGTGGAAATAAATTTATGATGTAGTCGTTGACCTCAAATCCCAGTTCACTCGCGATAGGTGGGAGGTTACTGTATATATAAGAAAGACTAATCTAAGCGATTCAAAAGCTTCTTGCATATGTAAGGAAGAGAAACTTTGTTGCATCTCAGTGAACGAAAATCGATAAGTTAAGTATTAAGAAAGAAAGTATAGTGTATAATCGAACCTTTTTTGAGATTTATTTCTTTAGTTCATGCTATTCTTAAAACTTTTGTTACCCCTTCTTTTCATTGTCACCGATGATCACACAAATCTTGCCCTCCCCTCCCCCCTCCGGGTTCAACCCTTTAATGATTAAAATTAAGATTTAGATTACAGTTTACATGGGAGGGCCCACCTAATTTACCTGTAAGATGATAATGATCCTTATATCTGGTATCACCCACTTTAAAAGGTTTTTCAGAAGTCTAAAGTCTATCGGACGATTTAGTTTTTTTTTTTTTTTTTTTTAATATTTCAGTTTTAAATAAAGACTAGTCCTCAACCAAAAAAGATTAATTTTTAACCAAAACGTTGCATTTGTAAACAAAAAGATGAATTTTCAACAAATAGTTTAATTTTAAACCAGGAAAGATTAGTCGAGAGGGAAAGAAAATTTTTAACCTAATTTTTAAATTCTTAACCCAAAAACATTTGAAAATTCAAGGGATAATTATCTATAATGAATTTCTGGAAGACAAGTTCAAATTGGATTTTATTCTAGATCATTTATGTGGCGAGGAATCCGAAGGACGTAGTGGTTTCTTGGTATAAAGGAACATTGGATACCTTTTCGAATTTTAAAGATTTCATACCAGTGTTTTTGTAAAATCTTCCACTTTAGCATGTTCTCTATATGTTCTCTATATGCTTTTTTCAATAAATTACTCGATTGCAGGTGATTGCATAGTGATATTCATAAGGAAAGGTGCGATTCCATTCTAAATACCTCTCTCAATCCCATTCACTAATTAATTAATTTTTACTGAATCTTTAACTACCCGTGTAAATCTCATTGGGGTCCCGGATAAAATTTGGCTAATGTCCTGGGTATGAGAAAAATAATTACGTACCAACTTTTCTAAAAAAAAATCAATAGTCCAAATAGCGGAAAAAGTATACGGAAACAAATTTTTAGCTAAACCAGTGATATGTATAATGGATCTAGCTACAAATATTGTTAGAAACGAACCAACGATATTGGTAAAATGTTGAAAGCATGGATTTGTATCAAAATTTATTGTCCATATTATTAATAATGAATCATATGAAAAGTCGTTGAAACAAAGATATTATATATCTGAATTAGGGATGTTGAAACTTCCAATGTGGTGCTAATGAAATAGGATTAATTTTGACACTGGTTTCAAATTTATAATTGATTTAAAATTAAACATTTTATCAGTATTTTTGTGTTTGAACTACATATAAACATTGTAGTCTTATTGAAAACATTGCAGTACATCTTGTCTAAATGACGTAAAAATATTCCTAAGATTTGATTAATGAATTGGGTTGATGGGATAGATTTCCGTTTTGCGTATGGTAAAACGGAATCTTCCGTCAACTGTTCACTAAAATGAGAATTCAGATAAAAATTCTATAATTTTGTATGTATAGCAGAAAAGCGAAAAAGGATTCTGTGAGAAAAGGTTTGGCTGAACCCCTCCGTAGCTCAGTTGGTAGTCTAGAAAATTTTATTTAAAATGGGTGTAGAGAGAAGGGTGGTCAGTTCTACTTGGTTAAATGAATAAAACAGTGTTAGGAGGATGCACACATCGATGTAGTTAGAAGGATGAGCAATTGGGCGTGGTTAATAGGATGAACCTTGTAGGCGTGGTTAGAATGATGAGCTAAAGTTTGTCAAGTATAAGGTGAGCAAGTTGGTATAGTTTGGAGGAGAATAAGTGGGTGTAGTTTAGAGGAGGAGTAAGTCGATCTAGTTAGGAGGACGCACAAATGGATGTAGTTAGGAGGATGAGCAATTCGGTGTGGTTAGTAGGATGATTGGTAGGACGAGCAAATGGATGTAAAATAAGTGGGTGTGTTTAGAAGGAGGGTAAAGTGCACGTAGTTTATGGGATGAGAAAGTGGGCGTAGTTAGGAGGATGTAGTTAAGAGTATGAGGAATTGGGCGTAGTTAGTATGATGAACCTTGTAGACGTGGTTGGGAGGATGAGTAAATGGAAGTAGTTAAAAGGATGAGAGACTGGTTGTAAATTGAAGGAGGATAAATTGAGTGGAGTTTAGAAAATGAGCAAGTGGTCGTAGTTAGGTGGATGCACAAATGGATTTAGTTAGGAGGATGAGCAATTGGGCGTGGTTAGTAGGATGGACCTTGTAAGCGTTGTTAGAAAGATGAGAAAGGATGTCAAGTATAAGGTGAGCACGTTGGTATGGTTTGAAGGAGAATAAGTGGGTGTAGTCTAGAGGATGAGTAAGTCCAGATAGTTAGGAGGACGCACAAATGGATGTAGTTAGGAGGATGAGTAATTTGGCGTGGTTAGTAGGATGATTAGTAGGACGAACAAATGGATGTAGTGGGTGTGTTTAGAAGGAGGGTAAAGTGCACGTTGTTTATAGGTTGAGAAAGTGGGCGTAGTTAGGAGGATGTAGTTAAAAGGATAAGGAATCGGGCGTGGTTAGTATGATGAACCTTTAAGGTGTGGTTAGCAAAATGAGGAAATATAGTTAAAAGAATGATCAAGTGGATACGGTTAGAAGATAGATAAACTGGGCGTAATTTAGAGGATAAGCTAGTAGACGTAGCTAGGAGGATAAACAAATGGATGTAGTTAGGAGGATGAGCAAGTGGGCGTGTTTAGGAGGAGTAAGAGGGCGTAGTTAGCAGAATTATCAAACGGGTTTAGTTATAAGGATAAGAAAAGCGGCATGGTATTAGTTTATTTTTAGTATTCAAACGGATAAGGTGAATTTTTGAAGCTAAATTCGAGAGAGGTCATCGAGGTCGAGGGGTTTGAAATTCATCGAGACTCTGGGTCGTATGGTACCTGTAATTATTCAGGACTTGGCGAGTGACGCCGATATAGGCACATATAGTAGTGTCTCCTCTTATTGAGCACACCGACTGCTCGGATTTCGAGGCTGCGGTTGTTTTTGGGAGTTAATTGGTCGGCAGACGGGCGAGCCATGCACGGTCGAGGCACGTTGCATAATTAATCCAGTGCCGACTGACCTCTCGGTGTACCAACTCGTATTTGCGTATTTCTCCACGTGGCTATAGACTTCGTCGATAGACCTTATGCATACGTATGCGGTTCTGTTATCTACACCCCAGAAATAACCCACAATCATTTTTACAACCGGAATTAGTATTTTAGTTAAATTGAAATTAAACAAACTGTGCCAGAAAGTAATACTTCTTCCTAAATTGGGTTTAAGATTAGTAGCACTCTTGAGAAAAAAGCTGCAGTTGTGCGAAAAGGGGTGGGGGAGGGTGAGAAGAAAGTTTGAATCAAATTTTATCGCCAGGTCGTCCTTCCGTAAACGCCGTAGGCCTGAGCCTGTTTTACATTTAAAAAGCATTATCCACCGACCGATTCGAATCCCTAGTGGCGATAAAATGAAATTAATGGTAGAGTCTGCCGATTTCCGATATATCGACGTCGAGGACCAAAAAGGGGGCGTGAGAATTATCACGCAATCGCTGGCCCTAAGTTGACTATGAACTTGATCAAAGTAGAGGAAAGGGAGAGACAATCCGAAACTTTCCGGATTCCAGTTCTGATGTGCGATTTGATAACAAAAAGAAAGTTTGAAACTGGTGTCTAAATTTAGTATCTTCCCACTGACTCCAGAGTTTTAAAAATATTTATTATTATTACTTAGTGTTGACATCATTTTTAGAATTTAAGTCGAGGATGAAATTTAGTATCGCTAATGGTGGGTAATGTCGATTAGGAGCGATTTATTGCCTACTAAAATATCGTTAAACGAGAGTTAAGTATTAGGAGGGTGGATGATAGTAAAAAAAAGTAACTTGAAAAGTTCGGAAACAACCATTTTCAGCATTAGCCCCTGTTCTCCGTGTGGGATTTTTTATCCTAGTGACACCACCTGGGGTGGGGAAATGCTCGAGGGAAATGGAAAATATGAGGCAGTCTTTGCGGAAGGTAATAGATGAGTACTATTAATTGAGCAGATTAAACTCCAAGTGTCCTTCATTAGCAGGAGGAAATTCGTTACTCTGAAAAAAGTGGGAGCAACCAACGAGGGATTGAAGAAAATATAGATCAATCTGAACCTCCATATCTTCAGTCGCTTCCATTTGAGGGAAAAGTCAGGAATTCAAAAGAATTGAAAAAAATCAAAATATTCAACAAAATTTCCGGGTTTTCCCGGTATATCCCAGAGAATCGTCAAGAATAATAACTTATAAAATTGTAAACATTTCTAAATAACGGTTAAAGATTCGAATTCTGCAGAATCGACTTCTTGTCAGACTGTTTTTTAAATTCGAATTTTACCCTATTTTAAAAATGTAGGTTAAAGAATCGAACACGACGGAGAATAATCCGTGAATTTGAAAATTTTGAATAATTGACTTGACGTGTGTAGCATAACGTCAATCAAGTATCAAATAAAGTCATATTAAAAATGCTTTTAGGTGAGAGAAACGAGCTTATGGAAAAGCCCGGGTCGCTGTCACTGCATTAAAAGGGTTTATACGACTTCTATATTAAATCCCATATTATTTTACCTCTGCCCGCGATAAATTACAAGCGGTGATATTGCCACGACGTGATTAACGCGATAAACGCGATAAATAGACACATGGCTCTAGATGAAGCTTCATTTGAGAAAATTTTGTTATGAATAAATCTATAACATAATATCGATGCACATACACTGCCGGTCATAATTCTGCATCCACTTAAAAAAATCGAAATGAACTAAGGCTTCTGTTATCAAATGACTTATCTCTTCGATAAATTAAAATAAGAAGATTTTTCCTAATCCATTAGAAAGCTTATTAAATTGCCCATGTTCAAAATAAGCCCAAGACATTGTAAAAATGGCTTTCAAAAAATCTTCTCAACTCAATTTTTCGAAGAGTTATTCACTTTATAAGACAAGACTGTTTTTAATCCGATTTTCGTATGTGAACACACAATTTTGACCGGAAGTGTATGCAGAAGAACTATTATATAATTATAAGAGAACGCTTCTGGAAAAGGTGAAATCCCTTAACGTGCCGTTAGCTCCTTAACGACTCGCTTCGAATACGAGTCGAACATTAATCTCGTTTAGCGCGCTTTATTGCCGCTGAGTAAATTGGTACCGGGTACTAAATACCAAAACACATATAGGGTTTTCTAACAGATAATAATCTGGGAATGCCTTAGGGAAATATATTTGGGCTAGTCGTCCCAAAATTTTGGAACGATCAAGTCCATCCCCTTTTCCAGCTCCTTCAATTTTTCGGATAAGGTGATATTGCTTCCTAATGTCCCAGTCAAAGTTTTTGCAATGGAATTTTGTCTTGAAATCAATGAAAACTTTTTTTCCCAGAGATTTGATGTTTTGAAAGACAAATACCTGAATAGAAAAAATCCCAAGAAAATAAATTATTTGATTCTTTTTTCGCAAATAGAGTAATCCTTACACGCTGGTCCTCCTTTCCTGAAGTTTTGACCACTTCCGGCGGCTTCCTCAAAGACCATATAACCCAATGGCAATTGCCGGAACGGTCGTTCAAACTTCTGACAGGCTTCTTTGTTCGCTCTGTAATTAAATATCAGGCTCATCCGTCAGGACGAAGGATTTCCCAGGTGAACAAAGAATAGACGGATGGATGGACAGAAGAGAAACTGGATTGTCCTTTTTTCCTTCCACCATCTTTCCACCGATTCGATAATCGATAGAAGGATGGACCTACACGACTGCAACTCACCCCTGCGCCCCCTCCCCTCCTTTTGATCTGCTCCTTCTTTTATTTTATACCACGACCATGGCCCCTACGGGACTTTAATAAAATATCTGAAATGCCAGTATTGTTTCACGCCCACCCCCCTAGGCGCGTTCCCGCCAAAAGAACGAGAGAGGGATTAGGTGTTTCGTCGTTGCGACGCTTCCTCTTAAATTTTTATACTTTTCTAGCTATTTTTCTCCACTTTTGCATCGTTGCTTCTGTTTCTTCTTCTCCACTTCTCAAAACGGTAGACTTTCCTACTCAGGGGAATTTCATTTCTACGTGCATTGACCTGAGCAGAGAAATATTTCAGCGCAGTCCTGCGTTGGATGGATTTTTAAGATCTCGTACGTGAACCTTTGAAGGCATTTGACCCCTGACTTTGACCTCTGTTCTTACACCTTTGATTGTTGGGCTACAACCTCTCACATTTCTCCTCTGACCTCTGACTCGGAGCACTACCGCCTGATCTAACTGAAAGTTAAAAGACTCTTCCGGCGCAGTAAAAAAAAGAATTAAAAAAAAGTACGAGAGAAAAAAGAAGGAAAGAAATTTAAAGGTTGCATTCTTTTTTCATTTTTTTCGTTTGCTTCTGTTGATTTGAATTCAGACATTCAAAAATGTGCTTTCCCAATTGGATCATTGGATTATTGGTTTTTTTAATTTCCTAGAATTTCCGATTTGAACATTTCTTATCGTTTCATAAACTCGAGTGCCACAAAATAATATTTAGGTGAACAAATTTGAGAAATAACTGATTTCGAAGTTTTCACTTCTACTTAAAAGGATTCGATTATCTCATAATAACACATCCTCGGTTGAGGAAATGCTCCGTCTGGATAAAAGTTCCTTAATCGGTGAAGACACGCCGCTGTACCAGAAAAGCTCTAACAAGAAGGGACCAAGAGTCCGAACTTGCGATAGAGGGCAAACGGATCTCTTCAAACTTTCAACGAATTTCAGACATCCAGAGTCCTTTTCCCCTTTTTTCTTTTTCACCCTCACTTTCGATTGTCGAACACTTTTTCCGACCCCTCGAGTTCTTCTCGCACGTCCTTCCTTTTCCTCAGATTTCAAGGAAAGGGAAAACGCGAATGAATACCGAAGAAGACGCGAAAGGAAGGTCTTGTTCAAAGTTCAAAACTCCACTAGTAACGAAGGGAGGAAGTTGAAACAATATGTACCAACCCTTATTTATCCTGAACTTGTTTCAAGTTTTTATAGATAAAATTATTTGAGACATTCAGAGTAAAAATAGGAGGAAATTCATTGATGGAGATTGAATATTAATAATACAAATCGAGTTCGATTCCATTTTAGTTATTAAAAAGATTCTTCATTCAAAGACGCAATCATTAAGAATTCCGCACAAAATCTATGGAAAAAGTCGGGGAATTTTTTTGGTCAGGAAAAGTCAGACAAAAGTCAGGGATTTAAGAAAAATGTGCAAAAATCAGGGAATTTCTGCAAGAAGCACTTTAAGGAACTGTCAAAAATAATCAGGACTGCCAGGTCCCTAAATATTAATGGTCAGGGAAAATAAAAAATTATTCAGGGAAAAATCAGGAAACTTTGAAAATGAAGTTTTTCTGCCACCCTATCTATTATTTTTTAACAGCATTTGCAAAATTGTAATTAAAAACAAAATTTTTAAATATTGCTGAATGTTATAAAGAACTGGAAAATAAATAAAGTTAAAAAATTGCAATCAATACTGAAGTGGGGTGTTTCATGGGCTGAAGTAACTTTTAACGAGGGGTATATAAAAATAAAAGAAAAAAAGTCTGAACCTTCCTGTGTTAATCCGTCTTAGTGGTTAGGGTGACTCTGGCTTTGCCCAGGGGTGTGTATGCGCAACGTGTCGAGTACCAGCAGTGGAAACTTGATATTCGCGACATGTTTGAGTGGCAGGTAGCTTGGACTTGTTATCGTGCACTACTAGCCGAGAAAGTCAGAGCTTTGAGACAAGAGGAGAAAGTAAAAAAATCCATAGTAGGGTCATCCTTTTTGAAAGAAAAAAGGAAACTTAACTAAAAGCCATAATACCATGAAACAAATTATAAAATAGGGTCTAAATTTATTTCTTCAATTAGGTCACGCTATTTTAAAAACTTTTCTCACCTCTCCCTTAGTTTATCGCAGATCAGCTCACAGTCCTCGCCCCCCAGGGTTCAAATCTTTATTGATTGAAATTAAAGTTTAGATTATAGTTCTCATGAGAGGGACCACCTAATTTATCTGTGAGATGATAATTATCCCTGTGTTGCATTTTCAAACCATAATTGAATCTTCAAAAATGGGTATTTTTCTTTTAAATTTCAAAAAAAATTTATTCACATTTATATTTGACAGAAGTAATGTTTAAATTACAGTTGTCATGGGAGGGCCCACCTAATTTACCTGTAAGATGACAATGATCCCTGTCTTTGGTATACCATCTTCAAAGGTTTTTCACAAGCGCTAGAGTCTATTGAACGATTCAATTTATCTAAGCGCAGTCCAAATACTCTGAATTGAAGTCATAAATGTTTAAAACTTTTTTTTCACCAAAATTTGGGTATCTTAGCTAACTGGGCATGGGAATCAAAGAACGGGTAATCCTAAGAGTTTTTGAAGAAAAAGTGAAAGGTCAGAGGTGTCATGTCTCGTTGCGGTGATGAGTTGATGATTCAAATATTACATACCACAGATTCAGCATAGATAGAAGCGCTCATCGGAAGTTTTTATTCGAAAAAGTGGCAGAAAAAAAAGAAACATAGAATGCGCGACAATAAGAGACGTATTGTTTTCTACTCTGTTTCGCATCTCTGGGTTCGTCGTAGACTTTGATTTTTTTTTGTTCTCTGGCTTGTACTTTTTCTCACTCTTTTGCTTGGCTGCTTTAGTGCCAACAATCCGACACTATGTCCCCTCTCTGTGGACTTCATAAAGCACTTTTTGCTCGATGGTTTATCCGACGACACGCGTCGAAAGAATCCGGCTGCGGAAACACTCGTCTCTGGAGGGTTCCACTTTTTTTGACATGGGAGAATAAAACAGGAGCACTTTCTTTTCTTCCATCTGTCGCAGAACCGATAACACAATTATTAACCCACTTACATTCTTTTTTACTTACTTACTTCATAATTAAATCATTTTTAATAGAAAATAGAAATTTCGAATTGTCGATACGGCTAGCGCGAGTACAACTAAAAATCACTTCTAACTTTGAAACGTGATTACTCATTCGAATGACCAGTAATATAGATATTTTCAACCATTTTAATCATTATTACTGAATCGAGAAAATTGTTTCCATGGCAGTAAATTGGATATCGGGAGTTGGTAGAAGTTGGCATGGGAGATGAGTAAGATATGAGAAATAAGAAAGTTGGAAAGGTAAATCCGATCACTTTGTGGCCCTCTAGTGTAAGCAGTAGGTAAAGTAAGGAGCCCCTGCGAAAAGGCCTACAGTTATCTGACTTGCTAATGTAGCAGCGATACCCTCAGGATTGTGGCGAGACGATTCTGATTATTCTCGCTACTTTTTGCTCCCCCTTTCCTCTTTTTTTCCCTCCTTTGTCCCCATTCCGTCAGCGAGACGATTCGGATGGAACACTCTTCTCCCTGTCGATGCTCACACCCACTTTTTTTAAGGAGGAATTTCAGCGCAAGTGTCTATGAAGAAAACAATAGGTTGCTTGACAAAGAAGTGTCAAGAGCTAATCTCTTATTTTCTTCCTGTAAAAAAAGATACGAGCAATAAATATTTTGTATATTAATCGGTTCATTATTTTTTTGTTCCAGGTGAGTCTGATTTGAAAATACTTGTCTTCAAATATATGTGAGTAATTTATACAATTATCATTAGAATTTTTTTACCCCAGGTCGTCTGTTAAAGTCTGAAGTAAGTTTTTTTGGAATCGGACGGGCAAAAGCTTCTCATTTAGTTCTTGCGAGTGGCAAGAAGTACCCAGTCTCGAATTAAATTCGTGCACCAAGAGATCGGAAGTTCAACTCCAATTAGGTGCCACGTGTCGTGGCACTCGAGATATTCATGCTTGTTTTTGCATCCCCCGAAATAATCATGGTAAAGGCGTCGTTGAAGCTCTAACGTCTAACCAAACGAAGCACCCTATTCTAATCTCTAATGCACCCGCTCTTTGATATGACTGACACCCCAAAGGCAAAAAGTAGATACGTCAAATTATATCTGGGTGTCAGAGTCAACGTTTCCGAATGAATAAACCGAATCTTACTTTGAAGTCAAGAAACCAAAGGTTTTTTGCATCAAATACTAGGGTGGGTTGCGAAGTTGAATTTTCTTGAAACCACAAGACGCTGGTGCTATAAGGTTTAATTTTAGGTCTCTTTCTCCTCGCTTAGCCCCTCCCCAAGAGACTCCCCCTTCTTATCCTCATTCTCCTTCTCCTTCTGCTCTTTGTCCTTCTGCTCCTTCTCCTTCTGCTTCTTCTCCTCCTGCTCCTTCTCCTTCTGCTCCTTCTGCTCTTTCTCCTTCTGCTTCTCCTTTTCTTTGTCATACATTTTGGCTTTGGTATCTTTTTCTTTATCGTAACTTGTATATCTCCATTCGTGATTTCTGCTCTTTTTTATTTCTCGTGCATCTTTTTTTTTGTGCGAGTATTGCATGAAAACGTTATCCTGACCTGGGAGGGTGGCATAAGGTTTGGAGATTTCTACCTTTTTTTTTATTCGAATGGGGTTCAGAGGCCCGTAATGTCCACTAAATATCACTGACGACCTTGTACGTAGATTTGAACGGTCGTCTGCTGGCAGTTTGGGCTAAATCTACGTTTTATTTTTATCGCTACCTTCCTGTCGTGCTCTGTAAGTAAGCCCGACTTTTTTCCACCCTCCACTGCTGATATAATTTAAGAGATACTGGTTTCTTTTCCTCAGTACTAGTTCAAATTTAAAAATTCAAATTGCATTTTTTTTAAATTCAACCCCCCCCCCCCCTCCCGTTTTTACGCACTTTTCAAATTTATATACAAAATTAATAATAATAAAAAATACTATCAGTATCTAAAATAATAGGAAAGAAAAGAAAATATTTTTAATAATTGATGGAAAATGATATCTTAACTTCAGAATTGATATATAATATTTTTTTACAGTATATGGACAATAAGACAGTTGCAGTTTTCTTCAAAAATACCAATTTTCGAGGAAAAACACTAATATAACCTCTTATTGTTCAAAGACTCTAAATATTATTTGTAATCTTATTTTTTATTAGCAATGCCAATTTTATAAGAAAACTCCTAACAAAACATAACGAAGAGCTGAATTTTCAACTAAGAAGAATAATTCTCTACCAAAAAAATGATTTTTCAAGAAATTACATAAATTTTAAACTAAATATTTTGAACAATGGATGTCATGTTAGTGCAAATTTTTTTAAATTAGTTAGATAGTTTTAATTTTTTCTTTAATTTAAGGGAATTAATTTTCAATAAAAAGCAAGTTGTGTACAAAGCAGTTGCATTTTTAACACAAGAATATGAATTTACAACAAAAAAGTTGATTTTCAACCAACCAGTAGCATTTTAAACGAAATAGTCAAATTTTCAGGTAAAAAAATTAATTTTTGACAACAAAAAAACGAATATTCAACTAAAATTATGAATCTTCTTACAAAAAAGTAAACTTTAATGAATTTAGTTCAACTTTCAATCAGAGAATTGAAATTTTAACTGAAAAAGATAAATTTACAACACAAAATGTGATAATTGATAACATAATAAAAAATATTTTACTTGAAAAAAAAATTTGGATTTTAGAAGAAAAAAAAATGAATTTCGAAAAAAAAGTTAATTTTCAACCAAAATAGATGAATTTTTAACCAAATAAATTTGTAATTAAATAATTAAATTTTGAGCAACAAAAGTTCCTCAGTCCAGAAAGAAAAACAATTTCAATAAAATTGTAGAATTTGTAATTTAAAAAGACGAATTTTCAAAAAAACAGTTGAATTTTTAATCAAGTAATCAAACTTTTAACCGTAAAATATGAATTCTTGACAAACTCGAGAATGTGAAGTTTCAACAAAAAAGTTAATTTTGAACAAAAATGTTAATTTTCAACAAAAATGTTCATTTTCAACAAAAATTTGCAACTTTTACGAAAAAGGTGAAATTTCTATAGAAAGAGGGAAATTTTCAGACAAACAAAAAATTGTTAATCCAGAAAAAAATATTTTAATGAAATCGATGAATTTTCAACCAAAAAGTATGACTTTTTAACAAAATTGCTGAATTTTTAAAAAAGAGTTCAATTTTTTACCAAATTGTTAAATTTTCGAGCCAAAAATATGAATTTATTACAAAACAGAATTTTAAACAAAAAAAATAAATTTTCTAAAAAAAAAGTTAATTTGAAATAGAAACAAATTTATTTCTGATCAGACAGTTTGATTTTTATCCAAGAAAGTGAAATTTCTACAGAAAGAGAAGAATTTTCAAAAACAAACCAAAAATTTTTAGTCTAGAAAAAAAAAACATTTCAACAAATTTTCAATCAAGAAGTATGACTTTTTAACAAAATTGTTGAATTTTATACAAAGTAATAAAATTTCTTACGAAAAAAGATGAACTCTTAACAAACCGAGAAGATAAATTTTCAACAAAAATGTTAACTTTCAACCAATCAGTTGAATTTTAACCAAAAATTGATTTTCTACCAAAATGGATGAATTTTCAACAAAATAGTTCAGTTCATTTTTTGAATTTTTTATCGAGCAATACGAATTTTCTACAAAACAATAGAATTTGTAACAAAAATTTAATTTTCAACTGAAACATATTAATTTCTAGCTAGACAGTTTCATTTTTCACGAAAAAAGTCAAATTTCTACAGAAAGAGATCTTCAAGCCAAAAAAAGTTTGTTAGTCTAGAAAACAAAATTTCAATTGAATTGTTGAATTTTCAAGAAAGAATATTTTCCAAAAAAATTGTCGATTTTAAATCAAATAATCCAAAGTTGTACAAAATAATCAAATTTGTCACCAAATCAGATGAATTCTAAACCAAATATTTATTAGAAGACTTTTTAAGCGGAATTTTGATAGAAAACTGGAAAATTTGCTCACAAAATAAAGTTAATTTTCCACTGTATACTGTTTAATTTTCGACTATACACTATTTTTTGAAATTTGTTGACCCTATTTTTAATCTCTGAAGTGAGTTCGAGTCCTGAAAATTGCATTTACGAAATTTATTTCCTATTAAATGAAATTAATGATGGAAAAAATTGAGAGAGAAAATTTTGTATTGACAATGTTTATAATTTAATAACTGGAAAATATATCTGGAGAGCTCGGATTGAATCGTTAATTGGTCGCAGTTAGTTTGCGAGAAAGACGAAGCATCTGGTATCGGATTCCGATAATCTTATTCAAATATTGAAAGATCGTGTGCCTCGTTGCGTACTTAGCGAGGATGCTATAATCGATTTCCAGCATCAGCAATTTCAGTTTTAAAGTATGCGTAGCTTCATAACAAAAATTACCTTTTGATGGAGTCAAAATGGCTCATTCAAGATATGTATCGATCATTTTCATTAATCTCTCCCTGACAATACGTCTCGCAAGATGAAAGCCTCCGAGGATAATAATTTATGGGAGAATTGCCCATTTTGCTAATATCAGCATCGCTATCGTTATTCTACTCTTTCTATAGAAATCCTTCTTTTTTCGAAAAAAAATTTGAAACTTCTGAATGTCCACATATAAAAAGCATGGTACGGTCTGTGTGACCGCACGGCCATACTTAAATGTTAAATTTATATTCTTATAAATTCATATTCGAGAAGTTTCCATTGTAAATAAGAATATAATTAACTATTAACTTTTATTCAGAAAAAAGATCTGCTTTCACTCCGCTGGGATTCGAACACCAGGTCAACTGATTTCCGGTCAGGTGCTTTATGTGTCGATTTCTCTTCTCGATTCGTTACCTTCTCCGATGATAATACAGATTTCTATTAATAATTAACTATTTTATAATTGAGGATATATTCCGATTTTATGAAATAAAGGAATCAGTTAAAAATGTTACAAGATTAAGATTCTGGTCTTTGCATATTAATTTTTAGGGGCAATGAAAAGTTTGTCAGGTGAAAGGCATGGAAATTTAAAAATGACTTTTTCAGCCACCCGGATATAATATTCTTGATAGTAATATTTTGGTGTTGAAAATTTAACTAAAATCTTTTTTATTTGAAAATTCAGCCTTTTTATTTTAAATTCGTATTTTCTCTTTAAAAACACATCTCTTTTGGTAGAAATGTTTTTTTTTGTTTTGTTAAAAATGAAACTGTTTGCTTCCAAATTAATCTTCTTTCGTTTGAGGTCTCAATTATTTTGTTTAAGAATTCGTCTTTTTTGATTGAATTCAACTATTTTTTATTAAAAATCTTTTTTGGTTGGAATATCCACTATTACATCATTCGTTGGAAATTAATCTTTTTTTGTTAAAAATTTAATTACTTGGTTCAAGCTTGAACCACTTTGTTACAAAATTTTGCTGCTTCTTCAAAATTCGTCATTTTATTTAAAAATTCATCTCTTTGGTTGAAAATGTAAATATTTTGTCAAAAATCCTTTTTTTTCTAGAAATTTATTTATTTAAACTGAAAATTTAACTGTTCAATTTTTAGTTGAAAATGGATTTTTTCTAATTGAAAGTTCATCGAATTCCGTAAAAGTTTAACCACTTTGTAAATTTTTTTTTTTGTTAAAGATTTATCTCTTTAATTGAAAATTGAACTATTTTGTTAAAAATTAGTTTTATTTAGGTTTAAAATTTGAATTTAGAAAACTAAACTTCTTGGTAGAAGTTTCATTTTTGTTTTTAAAATGCAACTATTTTATTAAAAATTAACTTTTTTGTTGAAAATTCAAATCTTCGGGCTGGAAATTTAACTTTTTTACAGAATGTTCGTTTTTTTGACTCGAAAGTTAAACAATTTGGATGAACTATTTTTCTTTCCTGACTGAAAAATCTTTATTTTCTTGAAATTTCGTCTTTTTGATAGAAAATTAATATTTGCGGGTTGTAAATTCAGCAGTTTTTTTTTAAATCTTTTTTTAGTTGCAAATTGATTGTTATTAGTTGAAAATTAATCTTTTTTTGTATAAAAATAAATCTTCTTGGTTCAAATGTTCTCTTTTGCTAAAAAATACAACTTTTTCGTTAAAAATATTATTTATTTTTTGATTGCAGATGCATCATTTTGTTAAAAAATTAATTTCTTTGGTTAAAATTTTTACTTTTTTGTTAAACATTCGATTTTTTTCTGGAAAATTAATTTTTTTCTATCAGAAATTCAACTTTTTAATTTTGGCTTAAAGTTTTTTTTCGTGCAAAATTTAACTGTTCACTTAAAAATTATTAAATTTGTTGAACATTCGTTTTTTATAGCAAACTGATCTTCTTGGTTGAAAATTTGGATTGTTGGTTAAGAATTGATCTTTATTGGTTACAAAATCTACTATTTAGTTTAAAAATATATTTCTTTTGTTAAAAATGTAATTATTTTGTTGAAAATTCGTTGTTTTTTTTAGTTGAAATATCAATTACTATATTTTTCGTGGAGAATTTATATTTTTTGTGGAGGACTCATTTTTTCTTGAAAGTGTAACTTTTCTATTTTTGGATAAAAATTTGATTATTTCGTTGATAATTCAACTCTTTGTATACAAATTTAAATATTTCGTTGAAAAGTGTTTTTTTTCAATTAATTTTTTACTGCAAATTTAACTTTTCCATTTTTGTTTGAAAATTTAATTATTTTGCTGAAAATTCAAACTCTTTGGTTGACAAATTTGTTTTTGTGTTGTTTTTGAAATATCAGCTATTATATTTTTCGTTGAGAATTATTCATCTTTTTTTTTCAATTTAACTTTTCGGATTGAAAATTAAAATATCTAATGGTTGAAGTGTAATATTTTTTTAAATTGTGTTGAAAATTCAATTTTTCAGATTAAAATTCAACTGTGTTAAAAAATTCAACTGTGTATTTTGAAAAATTTGAATATTTTGTCAAAAATTCGTTTTTTTTTGTTGAAAATTAATTTTTTTACTGTAAATTTAATTTTTCTATTTTTGGTTGAAAATTTAATTATTTTACCGAAAATTCAAACTCTTTGGTTGAAAATTTGTTTTTGTGTTGTTTTTGACATATCAGATATTATATTTTTTGTTGAGAATTATTCATATTTTTTTGAAAATTAAACTTTTCGGATTGAAAATTAAAATACTTAATGGTTGTAGTGTAACCTTTTTTTTTTAATTGTGTTGAAAATTCAATTTTTCGGATTAAAATTCAACTGTGTTCAAAAATTTAACCACACATTTTTGAAAATTTAAATATTTTGTTAAAAATTCGTTTTTTTTTTGTTGAAAATTAATTTTTGTACTGTAAATATAACTTTTCCATTTTTGGTTGAAAATTTAACTATTTTGCTTAAAATTCAAACCCTTTGGTTGAAAATTTGTTTTTGTGTTGTTTTCGAAATATCAGTTATTATATTTTTCGTTGAGAATTATTCATCTTTTTTTTGAAAATTAAACTTTTGGGTTTGAAAATTAAAATATTCAATGGCTGAAGTGTAATCTTTTTTTTAAATTGTGTTGAAAATTCATCTTTTTAGGTGGAGAGTTCCAGTATTCAGTTAGAAATCTAACTATTTTGTTGAAAATTCAAGTATGTTATTAAAAAATTATATTTTCATGTAAAGTCAACTTTATTTTTAACTTTCGTCTACTTGGACAGAAAACTTGTCCTCTTGGATTGAAAATTCATCGTTTTGTGCTGAAAATTGGACCATTTCGTTGAAAATTCATCAGTTTGGTTAAAAATTAAACTATTTTGTAGATAATGTAATTATTTTATAGAAAATTAAAGAATTTGTTTTAAAAGTCATAATTTTTGGTCAAAAATCCAACTATTTTGTGAAAAATTTGTCGTTTCAGATTAAAAATTCATCTTTTATGGCTGAAATGTCATCTTTTTTGGTTGAAATAAAGAAAATTTTAATTTTTTCAGGGAAACTGAAAACTTGGTGAAGGAAAAGCCAGGGAATTTTGAAAACGAATTTTTTGCGGGCACGCTGAAAATTGAAAATTTGAAAATCTGAAAATAAGGAAAATCTTGAAAATATTTACGATACTCGATTCAATTTGATGAAGCTCTCTCTCAAAAAAAAAAAATTGGTTGAGGGTGGAAAAAATCTGTTAAAACAGGTAGTGGTACGTGCCAAGGAGGCTTAAGTACTTATCTCTATGCCTATGGTTGTGGGAACTTTCAGTGGTTCCACTCCTCTCTCCCTTTTTAATGCATTTTATAACAGGGTTCATGGCAACATTCACCTCGCTACATTTCATTCATGCATGAACATCCGGTGGATGAAAGACTGATCCAGCTAATCTTTTATCTGCCTCTATCCTATACAAATTAGGATTTAAATTGGGATTTTCAGGGTGATCCCTGGCCCGGGAAACCCGGAAAATGACCGGGAATTTTTTGAGACCAAGAAAAAGCGGGAAATGACAGTGAATTTATTTTTTGAGCTGGAATTTTACAAATTTTTTACAAGAAAAATCTATCCAATCACTTCAAAAATTTGTTTACTAAATTATATTTTATCCTTTAAATATTTTTTAAATTAAATTTTATTCAGAAAAAAGATCTTCTCCTTTCACTCCGCTGGGATTCGAACACCAGGTCAACCGATTTCCGGTCAGGTGCTCTAACCACTAAGCTACTGGAGAGATCAGAGGAAGAATTCTTTTTTCTGAAGTACGCATTATTTAGCAAGATGTTATATATCAATTTTCATTACAAATCTGTATTATCATCGGAGAAGGTAACGGGTCGAGAAGAGAAATCCACACATAATATGGAAATCTACAATATCGACCAAAGTTATATTCTCCTATACAGAAAATATCAGTTGAACTAATGTTCAAATCCCAGCGGAGTGAAAGGAGAAGATCTTTTTTCAGAATAAAATTTAATTAAAAATGTTTATTTTCCATCTTGTCTGAAATGACGTTGAAATATTTTCTGTATAGGGGAATACAACTTTGGCCGATATTGTGGATTTCCATGTTATGTGTGGATTTCTCTTCTCGATCCGTTACCTTCTCCGATGATAATACAGATTTGTAATATAAATTGATATATAACGTCTTGCTAAATAATTCGTACTTCAGAAAAAAGAATTCTTCCTCTGATCTCTCCAGTAGCTTAGTGGTCAGAGCACCTGACCGGAAATCAGTTGACCTGGTGTTCGAGTCCCAGCGGAGTGAAAGGAGAAGATCTTTTTCCTGAATAAAATTTAATTAATTAACAATATAATTATAATCTTCGAAATTTATTAATTTTTAAGGTTTTCAATTCAAAATTTTACCATGCTATAGTTCCAAATTCAAATATGAAAAATGTCAAGAAAATTCTACAATTAAATCTTTCAAAATCTCATACTGAAAATCTTAATAGCCAGTTTTAAGAATAATAATTTTGAATTTGAATATATTTGAAAATTATTCAATTTTGAAAATCCTGATGCACGATTTAAAAATTAATGATTTTTACTTAATTAGTTTGAAGATACTAATTGAAAAATGCTTTAAGTTTCAAACAAAGTTGGAAATTTTTTAATTTCCAACGCTGAAAGTTTGGAATTTTTAATTATAAAAGCTTCTAAGTAGAAAGTATATAATTTGAGAGGTTTTTATCACTTTGAATGTCACTTGATACTACACGATATGATAATAATTAATAATATATTAATACTCTTCAAAATTTATTAATTTTCAGAGGTTTTCAATTAAAAATTTTACAATGCTCTAGTTCCAAATTCGAATACGAAAAATGTCAAGAAAATTTTACAACTAAATCTTCGAAAATTGAAAAATTTCATACTGAAAACCTTAATAGTCAGTTTCAAGATCAATAATTTTGAATTTAAATATATTTAAATATTATTCAATTTTGAAAATCCTGATGCACGATTTGAAAATTATTGATTTTTGCCGAATTAGTTTGAAGAACCTAATTTAAAAATGCTTCGAGTTTTAAACAAAGTTGGCAATTTTTTAATTTTTGACGCTACAGTTTTGATATTCTTTAATTATGACAGTTTCTAAATAGAAAATATATAATTTGAAAGTTTTTCATCGCCTTGAATGTCACCCGATACTGGACGATACGATAATAATTAATAATGTATTAATAATCTTTCAAATTTCTTGATTTTTAGAGGTTTTCAATTTAAAATTTCACCATGTTGTAGTTCTTGATTCAAATATGAAAAATGTCAAAAAAATTTCACAATTAAAAGTTTAAAAATTTCATAGTGAAAACCTTAATGTCAGTTTCAAAATTAATAACTTTGAATTTAAATATCATAAATTGTGTCGTTCCAATCTTAAACAATTTTTAATTATATGCCTCCAGAATGATTTCTAAATAATGAAAAATTAGGACAATTTAAAAATTCAAGCCTACAATTGAGAATATTTTATGACTAGACTTTGAAAATTAATTAAATTTTGTATTTGAGAATGTTATAAAATATTGATCTTTTTAAGCTAAACTTAAGAAAAAGAAAATTTTTATTGAAAAGCTAAAAGTTGTGCAATTTCAAACATTGGAATCATTATATAGCAATATTTTTTGTATGATATTTTTCAATATTCAATGTTTAATGTGATATTATAAACTTGTCCGATTTTTAGTCGAAGACTGCATTTTTATCTTAAACGTTAAATTTACAATTTTTCTCTTTTATAAATTTTAATTTTATAATAAAAATGGATATGCTTGAATATTGAAAATTTTGATTAACAATTTTGAAAAATGTCTGGAAGTGGGTTTTTCTTTAAACATAAACATAAAAAGTCAAATTGTGTAACAAAATTGCGCATGAAGGCTCAAAATAAGTATGTTTAAAAAATCAGTTTTTTAAAAACATGTACTCATGAAAGTCAATTCACGTAACATAATTACACAAATAAAATTAAAATAAGAGGGATCAATACCTTTTTTATTTATTCGAATTCACTTAAAGTAATTGCAATTTTAAAGGTTGTGAGTATAACAAATTTTTGATGTCACAGTCCTCGGCGACTAAATTTTTTTGCAGTTTTAAATAAAGTTTGAAATTATTTGATTTTTAACTTGCCATGGTAGAATTTTTTTCATTTGTAATTTTCCTCGTTCAAAATTCTTTTTTTCTTACGCTTTTACATAGAATAGTTCAATTCTACAGTTTTGTAATTAAAAGTGTATCCATTTAAAACCGTGAAAATGACCAGGAATTTGTTTTTTGATTAGAGAGAAATTTATCTAATGAATGTTAATATTAAATTATAATTTTGGTATCCAATAACAATTTAAAACAGTAGAATTTCAGAAGCTTTGACTATAAAACATTCAATTTATTTTTCAATTTCAAATTGTTAAATTTCGAATAGAAAGGCTTAAAATTGTGCAATTTCAAACATTGGAATCATATTTAGCAATATTTTTTTGTATTGTATTTTTTAATGTTTAATTTTTAAAGTGATATTGAATTTTTAAGATCACCACTTTACCAAAAATCCGAAAATTTACTCAACTTTTTTATACCATGTATAGTAATGGATTCGTTTACGAATGTATTAATTATACAAGTTTGATCCATATTCACACTCCGGTTGAGGAAATTAAAAATCAAAATTTTTGTTTTTAAATAAAAATATGTAGACATTATTTTCTTATGTCCATATGCAGAAATCTTCGTTTGGACATTACAGGGTATAATAATAAAAATACTTCAACTTTGTAATTGTTTTCAAGAATACCTACACCTAGGTATG
>JAABKJ010002245.1:0-28499 GCA_011634705.1 Andricus grossulariae
AAATGTTTATTATATTAGACTAGAACATTGTGCGTGCTATGTGTGCACATTACCCTTTCTTTAGAGAAAAAAACTTGGTTCATTTTCCGGAAAAGTGACAAGACACGTTTTTTTTATAGATTTTACGAAAAATCTTATATGATTTGAGAACTTTGCATATGATTTACAGAAGTTCCTCTAATTATAACGAGCAAATTCCAGTCAATTCAATATGAATATCACAATTTTTTTTTTAATTTGCATACAATTATTTAAAATTACCAGCTTATTTCTCTCATTAACAAAATGAGACTCGTCACGTGTGACGTGATCCGACACCGTACTTTCAACATTTTTATAATATTTAAAAAAACATAAAAAATACATTTTCAAGGTATTTCCGGAAGAACTATTCATCAAAGTAGAATTAAATTCGACTATTTAATTTGACTCGAACTTTCTAGAAGCAAAGCTGCCACACAGTTACTGAAGTCAGTTTGTTAAATGAAAACATTACTTTAGTCACTTATCTTTCAATAAACTAAAACAAAGAAGACAAGTGTTAATCAGTATTGAATTAAGGTCTATACCTATATTTCTTAATTTTCTTTCACTCTTTTGAACTCCCTAGAAAACGACTGTATTCAGTGGATTTTTTTTAGTTTCAATTTTTTAAATTCAATTTTAAGACTTTGAAAGTCACCCTGATTTCGTATGCATTTTATCAGAATTTTATTCACTAATTTTATTCGTTCCTATTTTTCTGAATTCTATGGAATTTTTTTGGATTCTAAAAAACGTTGGTTCATTCAATTAAATATTTTTAATACATATTAAATTCATATGAATTTTGTTAAATGCTCTGGAATTCTTCTAAACTCACTCCAATTTTACTGAAATTAATTAGATATTTTTGATTTTTAGCCTGAATTCTTTAAAATTGTTTGTAATTCTCTGAAATTTATTGAAATTTGCCCTAAATTCTGTTCACTCCCATCTTGATCAATTGGATGGATTTTTTTTTTATTTTGAACAGTCTGTTCAATTCACTAAAATTCTTGTGAATTTTATCAAAATCTCTTGAATTCCCTTGATTTGTTCTAAAGTCAATTCAATTTCACTAAAATTAACGGATTTTTTTTTTCGTTCATTTGAATTCCTTTGAATTTAACTTGAATTGTTTGGATTCTTATGAATTTATCTTCAATTATTTCGTTAAATCGAATTCTTTTGTATTCTTTGTATTTCAAAAGAACATTAGTTACATTATTTTTGTACATTAGTGACTTTTAGTGACTTTTTGGCTCAGAAATAGGTCTCTTTTGGTGACTTTTTCGGTTTAAATTGTTCACCTCTTCACTTTTTCAAGTAAATTAACTTGTGAGTATAAGATTTTATTTACCAAGTTTTTTAGAACTTATTTGTGACGTAAATGTAATAAATTATTTTATTTTCGAAGTACAAGGGTAAAAAAATGTAACATTTACATGCATGATGAAACTAAAAACAAACTTAACCTCTATAATTAAAAATTTTATTTAATCAAGCCAGATGTATGCAAGGACATTTCAGTTTATATTTAACTTGAACAAAATTAACTTTATTATTCAATAATAGTCCAAAATGGTATTTTTACAATAAATGAAAAGTTACCATATTTTTACATTTTTATTGCATTATTTAAATTGAAATAATTATTTTTGAAAAAAAAAACTTATCACAAGCGGTTAATTTTTGCTTTTTCTATTAAAAATTGGAGCAATAAGAAGCTTAGGCTTATTCAGAAACATTATACTCTCTCCGCTGACAAAGCTGGCTAATCACAATATACTAATCACAGTCAAGATCGTCGGTTCGACATGCAAGAGGGAATTAATTGGCTGCTAATGATCGTCTTATACATAGTTAGACATAAGACACAAGGTAATCGAATTTAGCTGTAACATCGATACTAATTTCATGAAACTCGATTGGCATCGAACATTTAATTGCAACAGTTGCTATCGCAGATTTTATTTGAAACTTTACTAACTGCGTTGCTTACAACTACAAACCTCCCCTGCATCTAAACTCAATTAATTTATAAACACTAATAATTAAGAATTAACTCTTTAAATTGGAATTTGATAAAATGGTGTTTTTTTTTCTTGAAATGATTTTTTTTTGTGATGCACTGAATTGAATCAAAGCTATTTATGTCGGAAATTTACGTACAGGGCATTAGAGGAATTCAGACTTCATAGCCTAAAATGCTCTCGAAGCAGGGGAAATAGGGTGATTTTTCACGAAAATGGGGGAATAATAGGGGAAGAAATTAAAAAAAAAAAAATTGTAGGTAATATATTTAATTCTATTTGAAACGCTTTGAATATCTAAGATTTATAGTTGAAATATATTGCATTTTCTACTAAAAAGATGAATTTTTTAAACAAATAGTTCTGTTTTCAAACAGAAAGATAAATTTTTAACCAAGAAGAATAATTTCCTATAAAAAATACGAATATTCAACCTAATATATGAATTTTCAACCAAATGGTTGAATTTTCAAGTTAAAAAAAAGTTTTCAATTAAAAAAATCAAAAAATTTCAAAGAGATGTATTTTTATCTAAAAAGATGAATCCTCAACAAAATAATTGAATCTTTAATAAAAAAAAATGAATTTTCAAACAAACCAAATTTTTGACAAAACAATAACATTTTCAATTCGAAAATCGGACTTCTCAACAAAAAAGTGAATTTTCAATGCTCGATACTGTATTTACCTCGCTCTACGCGCTCGGCCTTTCTGCTTCCACACATTTGTGCACAGACTTTTTAAAACTAAAAGTCAAAGCATCAACAACAGTAATTTGATGGTTTTGAATTCTCTTTTGTTAAAGCTCTTCCGGCTTTAACGAACACATTCTGATCACGTACCTCGTGCCTCGCACTTGATTTTGTCTAAAGTGTGAACTTTTATACATTATGTTCAAAACTATTATATCAAATGTATATTACATTTCTTTCTGTACTTCGACCTGGGATTGCTTATTCAAATATTGCCAAATAAAGTGCAAATTTTATTCGTCATAATTAGTTTAATATTTGTTCCTTATTTTGCATTAAACTTTATTCTCAGCTTCCCTGAAAACGTAAATAATTTCAATAAATGTATATTATTACAATTCATAATATGCATTGGTATTAAAACAGATATTTTTATTGTCTTGTTTTTATAATTTAAAAAAGTGCGTATTCTGTAAAAAAACATTTGTCATTAAACATTTTATTGCAATTTTGGCATTTTTCCACAAATTGAATTTGTTTATTTTCAATGTTATTTTTTACGATTCTACCCAAAAATACGCATCCTAGCGTAAAGTGAGTCTCTTGTGTCGTTTTTCCAAAAATTTAATTTCTTTATATTTAGTCTTATTTTTTTACGAATAAATAAAATCTACTCGTCCCGTCTAAAAATGATTATTAACAAATTTGTATATCCTTTTGGGGTGAGCAACTTTCGTCTACTAACTTTTTTTTCGTACCTTATGTCATTTTAAAAAAAAAAATTTATTGTTTATTTTTTATGTCATTTTTTACGAATAAAATAAAACTGTGCATTCCATCAAAAAATTATTAATAACAAATTTATAGATCTTTTTGGGGTATACAATTTTTGTTGATGAATTTTTTTTGGTGCCTAGCGTCGCTTTTCCAAAAATTTAATTTTTTGTTATTTTCAATGTTATTTTTCATGAATAAAACAAAAACCACGCATCCTATCAAAAAATGATGGATTACAAACTTGTAGCTCTTTTTTGGGGTCAACAACTTTTTTCTTATTGTTTTTCTTCGTAGCTTGTGTCGTTTGTTTAAATTTTTTTTCAATGTTCTTTTTTACGAATATAACAAAAACTACGCGTCCTGTCAAAAAGTGATTGCATAAAAAATTGTACATCTTTTTTGAGTGCACAATTTTTGTCTATGCATCTTTTTTCGTATCTTGCGTAGTTTGATCGCAAATTGGAATTTTCGATTTTCCAATAAAAATTAAAAAGTTCTTATGATAATCTTGTAGTGTGTTTAAAAAGCAAAGTGCTTCTTCTCTTGACTTTTTTTCATATCGTGCATTGTTTGGCTTAAAATTTTCACTTTCGTTTTTCGTTTTTTTTTTTAAATTTTGTAAATGGTATAACTATGGTAATTTTTTTTATCTAAAAAAGTCATTAAGATAAATTTTTGGTCTGTTTTTCAAGTTCAGAAGGTCTCAAAATGTGGACATTTGAAAAAAACGTGGGGGGGGTGGGGCTAACATTTTACATAAATATAATACCTTCTCTGATGAATAATGTAAAAATAAATTTTCAGCTAAGAAGTTCATTTTCAACTAAAAGGATAAATCTTTAACAGAACAATATTGAATTGATAATCAAAAGAGATATACTTTCAAAAAGCAAGCCAAAAATTTCTACAAATAAATGAATTTTCAATTCAAAAATATGAATTTTCCACAAAAAAGTTAATTTTCATTAAAAAAGTTAATTTTCATTAAAAAAGTTAATTTTCAACCAACTTGTTAAAGAAAGGACGAGTTCGTTACCCAGCCATTTTTGACTAACAGTTCTGGTTTGATCCATAGAAAATGCCATTTAAAGAATTCCGTTTTACAGCAAAAGTATAGGAGAAATGAAAAAAATGTTGGGGGGCAAAATTGTTTATCTCAAAAAGATAAACAAATTTTCTTCAGCCAATTTTTTTGATAAGATGCATATTTTTCGTTTTAAACGTGAAAATGTTATTTAAAAAAAAATCCATTTTGCGGTACAAGTATGGAAGATACGAAAGAAAAAATAAATAGACAAAAATTGTGCACACGTAACAGATCTAAAAAATTTGTTGTCATCATTATTTGATAAGACGCGATCCTGGCCCATAGTGGGGTGGCAACAAGTTACCACTCACTAGGGAAGACCCGGGTGGGTTGGACAGGTTATTTTTTTCTTGGAAGTACTCGCTATCTGTAATTAAATACTAAAATACCGCTATTATTTAAATAATGTGAACCTTTATGTTTCAATTTTCCAAAGAATTAAATGTGTTAAAACAATGACTAACTACGAATAAAACATACAATTTAAAAAACAGTACCTTTGTCCCGTCCACCTCGGGCCTGGAGCGGAACGGGACACGTACTAGGGTGAGACAGGACATTTTAAGTAATAATTATTTATTAATTTAAAAAGTAATTTTTCATGTTATTTGGTATGGAGAAATGCTATTTATAATTTTTCTCATATATAAATCGTTATCAACTCTAACATTTTTTTTAAATACCATAAAATTTAATTAATTTCATGTCGAAGCAATAAAGATCAGTTTTTCAACAATTCTCGAAGGTTTATTGGATGTATTTGAAGGGTGGCAGTACATAACTAGATAAGCAACATTTTTATCGACAATGGGTTTTTGCATTAAAAAATTCTTAAAAGACCAAATATACATTAGGGTGGTCCAAAATAACGTATTTTAAAATGTTGACAACTCAATACTAGAAACTGAATCTTTATAGTGGAAAAACTCTTTTTTATTTTTTTCAGATTTTTAAACAAATAATTGAGCGAGCGCATCGTTAATCAATTTTTTATGGACTTTAACATTGAAAAACCTCTATTTTTCTTCATGTCTGAATTATACATAAAAATTATTGTAATAAAATAATGAAATTTGGGACATATAATATTCAGACCATAAGAATGAACCTCAAAAAATGTGTTTATTAAAAAAGTAATTAGAAGTGATTTTTTTTAGCTATAAAAATGATGGTTATTGACCAAAAAGGCCGAAAATGATGATTTTCAAGAGCCCATTTTGGGCCATAAATATTGGTTCTCTTAGTTAAAAATTACAGCAGTTCTTCAATGAGTCAAGAATTGATGATTCAAAAATAAATCATTTTGAAGTTCAATATCAATAAGATAATTAGCAAAAACAAGAAGAGATTCGTCCCTGAAATGCGGAGAGACTCCATAAATAACTACACGATGCGATGATGGGCTCGAACCTTTTCTAATTCGTTTAAACACTTTAAACTATACAATGAAACTATTGTACGAGTATCCCATTATGTCCTAAAGAAAAATAAATGAAATAGATATTTGGACCCTAAAATAAAAATGAAATTTTAAATATGTATTTGTGTGATTTTTAATTAGAATATACTGTTATCATCGATTGATATTATTTTCGTAATTAATTAATTATTATTTAAGTAAGTGAATAGTAATCTATCAAGTATTGAAAAAGTAAAATGATAAAATAAAATATTAGAAAAAAGAAATTTTTTAAAAAATGAAATCATTAAAAAAAATAAAACGTTTGACAAATTAAAGCAATTGTTTACATAATAGAACTGTTTAAAACTAAGATTGTTTAAAAAAGAAAATTTGTTGAAAAAGGAAAATTGTTTAAGAAATTAAATTGCAGAAGAAATGAAATAGATTATAAAATAAAATTTAGACAAATAATGTAATTTAAAAAAAATTATAAAATTGATAAAAAAAAGTAATTAATTAAAAAATCAAATTGTTGAAGAAATAAAATTAATAAAAAATAAAATGGTTCAAAAAATAAAATTGATTTAGAAATAAAATTTTATAAAAAATAAAATATTAGAAAAAAGGAATTGTTTGAAAAATAAAATTAATTGAAAAAATAAAAATGTTGAAAAAATAAAATCTTTGACAAATTAAAGCAATTGTTTACAAAATAAAACTGTTTAAAAAATAAAATTGTTTAAAAAATAAAATAAAAAAAATAAAAAATTGTTGAAAAAAGAAAATTGTCTTTTTATGAATTACTATAAAATACATCATTTAATTGAGTTTAAAAATTAATAATCAGTTAATTAAGTTAAATGTACATAAATTAAACTCATTATAACTAGTGAAATATAAAAAATTATAAACTATTATCATTGATACAATTTATTCCATTATTCTTATAAATTTATTACTTATTTCTTCAGAATTTTAAATATTGAAAAGATTCTCAATAAAATTTAAATTCCTAAAAAATCCAATTGTGGTAAAAGATTTTTTTTCGGTATATCATGTTTTGAAACAATAATTAAAAAAAAATTGACTAAAATTTCAGTTACAATTTTAACGCAGTAATAATTTTTTTCAACATTTTAGCATTGACGTTTCTTGAACTTATTATCTAGCTCGTTGCTCGCAAATTTAAGCGCGCACCTCTTGGATCTTTCAAAATTACAGGTCAACCCATATCGATTACTGTAATTTGGTGATTGTAAATTCTCTTTTATTAAAGCTCCTTCGGCTTTAACGAACTTATTCTCATCACTTATCTCTTGCTTCGCATTCGATTAAATATTATTATAGAAAAAAATATCACGATATTATTTAATTAGCTGTATTAAACATTTTATTAGACAAGGGTACGATTCACAAGAGACTCCTTAACCAGTCTAAAATTTCTGGGCTTTTTAATAACTACAAATCTACACTATTTTTTTGGTTTATTATTTACCAAAAGTTAAATTTGAAAACTTCACGGCTTGATATAAATAAAAGAACACAAAATTTACTCTAAACAACTACGAAACAGTCGTATAGCTGCCAATTTTGACAGCGACATTTTTCACAATTTTTTGATTACCTACTGTTGGTTATCTACGGTTGGAAAATGTAATGCCAAATAAAAAGTCCATAAATGTTTGTAAGTAATAAAGAAAGCATGCTTTGTATCAATAAAATTGATTACTAGACTTCAAACCCTAACTCTCATGTAAAAACATGCCAAAAAAATGTTTCATTCAGGTAAAAAGTATGAATTATAAAGATGCGAAATTCTTTTTTCTCTGGTTAAAATTTAATTTTTGCTCTCGCACATTAATTAGTTATAAAATTTCAATGAAACTTCGTCAGAAAATATAGTATCCTTGCTGAAATCTTATAATAAAAAAATAATGAACATTTTTGACCAGTTTTCCAATTAATTAAGATTATCAACTGTAGGGTGGTTTCCCCTATATCAGTACAATTCATAATATGCATTGATATTGAAGCACATATTTTTTTCATCTTGTTTTTATAATGAATGAAAGTGCGCGTCCTATCAAAAAAAAAGGTTGAAAGAAAATGTTTGGAACTAATGTAGGTAAACAATTTTGTTATTAATTATTTTATTGTACCTCGTGTCATTTTTCCACAAACTTAATTTGTTCATTATTAATGGTATTTTTCACGATTTAAATTAAAACTACGCGTCTTATTAAAAAAATAACTTATAATAAACATTTTGTTCTATTTTTTAGTGTACAACATTTGTCTATTCTTTTTTTTCGTATCTTGTGTCGTTTTTCCAAAATTTGTAATTTTTAATGTTATATTTTATGATTAAAAAAAACGACGCGTTCTTTAATAATAGATATAATGCTTTCACGATGATTCATTATAATAAATTAAAAGGAGGTGCTTCGGGTTTCAATCGAGTGCAAAACTACGAATCTTGCCGACGTTTTGTAAACTGCAATGTTCATGAAATGTCGGCAGGATTCGTATTTTTGCACACCATTGAAACCCGAAACACCTCCTTTTAATTTATTATTACGCGTTCTATCAAATAATGATTAACAACAAATTTGTAGATCTTTTTTCGGGCGAACAATTTTTGTCCATTCATTTTTTTATCTTGCACAGTTTGGTCGTAAAATTGATTTTTTTTTAAATTATAGTTCTCACGAATAAGACGAAAAATATGCGTCTTATAAAAAAAAATGCCTCGAGAAAATTTGTTTATCTTTTTGAGATAAACAATTTTGCTTCCCGACATTTTTTTCATTTCTCGTATGTTTTTGCTAAAAAATGGAAACAAGAGAGCAAACCAATCGGAAAATTCCTTCGAAAGTTACTGTGTTTTTTATAGACTACACGACGACAGACAACGGAATAGAATTCATTGTTTCTCAATCAGTGAATCCGAAAACGTCGAGATTTGATTAAAACAGTGAAAGTCAATTTTCACATAAAACCAATGCCTTAACATTAAGATAAGAATGTAAAAATATATATTTTCTTATTTTTTCGGATTTTTAGCAAAAAATGTCTGTCAAACATTTTTTTATTTCTTTCAACATCCCTGTATCTTGGAGGTGGGTTTTTGTTTTTGCAAGAAATTGAAAATTCGCCTTTCAATCGCTATCCAAAGCCGATTTTGAAAACCCATGAAATTTTAATCTCAAAATTCTCGGTCGATTTTCTCGGAATTGGTTAACTTTTCAAAATGAAGCTTTGCTTACCCGTATTCAGAAACTTAATATCTCGTAAGCATGTTCTTATTATGTTTTTAAACCCGCATAATTTTATTCAATGAAACTGTTTTGGCTTCAATTCAGCAACGCTTTTTCTCAGAAGTGGACTTTTTTTCACCTTTAAATATTTATTTCGATTTTATAGAATATTTTTTCACACATTGAAAAATCTCCCATTTTGTTGGTTATCTACTTCCGTACTGCAACCTTTCAATTCATGTTTGATAGAGCTTTCTGATCCGCAAAAACATTTGAAAAAAAAAACAATTCCCTACACGAATATATTAAAATTATGAAGATATGAAAATTTTCAAACACATTTTTTAACACGTGCAAATTCAATATTCAGAAAGATAAACACTTTTGTGATTGAAAAATGAGTGACTGAAATTAGTACAAATTTTAAAACTTTTGTGATCTCTGTATTTCCATCAGTCAAAGTTTCATAAATATTTACCTAAAAATAAAATTCGAAGTAATACGTGAAAAGTTACGCATACATTTGATAATATATGACTTGATCATTGAATTTCTAGTACTTCAGCTTTTACCTGTTTTCTTGACAATCTGTTAAAAGATTATTTATACATATGAATCAGGTACAATCCACGTTGTATACGTTAGCTGACTCATAAAAAAGATTATGATAGCCAGAAAAACAGTGTCCCGTTCCGCCCCAAAATTGTACTTTTAATTTAAATATGAAAACCTTGTTGTTTTCAAAAGATTCATAAAACTCGGTTATTAAATTAAAATTCAATAATTAAGTATCACAATAAGCGTTATAAAACATGTATATTTTGACATTTTCACTTATTAATTTCTAGTTAAAACTACTTCAAAATAGCAAAGGAGAAAATCGGGTGTCCCGTTTTACTCCCGTGCCCCGGCAACCGTGTCCCCTATAAGAGGAGGAGATCGACGCAGGTTACTCCAGTGTTTGACGGGTCGCGCGTAGTATATGATCGCAGAAATAAATAAAAAAGGAGTGAAATAATTTAAATATGTATTTCTCCTGCTTAAAAAATCCTGTAACGTGGGTGTGTTTTTTCTACATGTTTGGTATGGGCTTTGTCTGTTATATAATTTTGAGAAGAGAATTTCAAATGATGGATTGGAGGCCACCACTATCATTAGGAAATGATAGAATGAATGACTCATCTATTTTATTAATTAAATTGAAGTCACTCAGAATGTAGTAAGTCTTGTACAATTTCCAATTGAAAGTCTCAATATTTATACAATGTTCAGTGTTTTGTCTTCAATCATTCGAATCTCAATTGTATTGTTTTGTTATAAATTTAAATCCTACATTGCAGGGGTCACAGTCAGTCCTTTATTCTTCCTTTTCCTCCTTTTTTCAAAATCCCCTATAATCCCGCCATTTCAGAATTTCCTCTATTTTGCTCTTTTAAATAATATTCGTCACGTTTGTATGGAAATTATTTTATTTATAAATATTACGTACAATTATTTTTCGTTAGACATTTCTTGGATTAAGTGATTTGCTGTATAATGTCAAATAAAAAAGTGAACAATAGAATTGTAAAAAACCGTTTAAGGAATAGATTGAACTTTTGTTTAATAAAATATAGTGAAAATTAAGACTTTTGCCTAAAGCAGAAGAAAAAATACAAATATGCAAATAACTACATTTAAATGCAATAATTTAATGATGGATGGGCTTTTTTTTTGTCAATTTTATCAATCAAGTTAAAGATTAATTAATTCTGAACTTGATCTACACCTAGAACATCCTTAATAAGAAAACTCATAGAAAACCTTATGTGAAATGTGAATAGAGAAGAATTTGTGCTTTTTAAATATGGGTGATTGTTAAAATCGAAGGCAAACTTCAGCTACTAAACTGGAAATCACATAATTATAATTAATTTTATAATAAGTAATACAAAATGATCGTATCACTTATAAAGCTTTGAAATCTAAAAAGCGCACATCGTAAAATAAGAAATAAACAAATATTTTAATATTTAAACGAACGATGGATCGATTGATGCGCATACGCATACACGTTAGGCACAACATTGGAAATTTGACTATAATAGCTAAAGTTACTTACTTATTAATGATGTTCTGTAATTGGACAGACGAAAACTATTCTTTTCAAATTGATATTAAGGATTTATACGTATTAAAAATGATCTATCAGAAATACCTATATATCGGATAAATTGAAAATAAAAATAAAATTCTGAAACGAAATTAAGTGTTAGGTAATAAATTACGAGAAATTTTCTGCCAATCATTCGCTACGCTTAGTAATAACTTTGGTTTCTATTTTCTCTTTGCTTTACCCTTAGCAGGATCAATTTATTTGAATAACGAGTCATCGGAAAAAGGTAACCTCTAGGCTAATCATTAAACAATTTGGTTGAATTTTTTACCAAGAATATGACCGTTTTTTTCCGTCAGGTTCATAACGGTCGACCGTTATGGAAAAAATATATTTGCTATAAGTTTAGTAAATACCAGGGTGGCCGGCTGGACCGGGAAACCGGAAAATGACCGTCAAGTTGATCAAACCGGGAAATGACAGTGAATTTTTTTTTACCCGGAATGTTACAAATTTTGAGAAACAAAAAATCTGCCCCAATTTGACTTCAATCATTTTTAAAAATAATTAGTCACATTTTTATCTTTTTCTTTTATGATATCATTTACTTTAGAATGCGTAATTCAAAAATCTTTCACTTTGAAAATGTTCCATTTTAGATTTTAATTTTTAGGCGTACATTTTAATTAAAAGAATTTTAAAATTCAATTTCACAGACTTAAACAATTAAAAACTAGAAGCGTTTGAAACGTAAGATTTTGGATAAAAAATATTTTTGGTTGGTCAACTGTGAATATAAATGAATTAATGATTTTTAAAATGAAAGTGCACTCTCAGGATTAAAAAGTGAATAATAATTCATTTCACAAGACGATTCGGAATCAATTCACAATTTTAGAATTTCCAGATTTTAACGTTAAAAATTAAACTGTTTCAATGGGAAATTCTTATTAGTTAAACAAATGTAAACGCCCAACTGAAACATTATAAACTATTTTCAATTTTAAAATTACTCAATATAATATATTCATAATTAAAGGCTTTTATTAAATTTCGAATATTGTTTCAGTCTAAAATGTTCCATTTTTAAACCATTAAATTTGAAATTTTTCAATTAAGAAAAAGAATAATTGCTTAATATTTAGAAATATCTGACTGTTCATTTCAAATCAATAATGACAAATCAAATATTCAAAACTAAAAACTAATAAAACTAAACTTTAAACGTTCTATTTTTAATCATTCTATTTAAAAAACATCATTTTTAATTCATATCGTTGAATTTTGATGTGTAAATAAGAGTTGAACCCCTATTACTCTTAGAAAGTGTACGAGTGAGTTGAAGAGATGTTTAGAAGTTTTGAAAGAATTGAAAATTATTAAAAAATTTAAAATTGTTTCAAATAATTAATACGAAGTGTTTGCGTGTACCAACAAATCCGGCTATCCGTACTGAAATTTCGGTGCAAATAGCTCACGGCCTAATTTAAAACAAAATATATGTTTCTTGCAGATTTCGAACAAAAAATGTCGAAGCCTTTAAAGAATTGTGAAAGCCTTTAAAAGAATAAAAAACATTTCCTTAAGATTCCTAGGAAAATTGAAAAAAAATTTAGTTAGTATTCCAGTTTAGCATTCATAATTTTAGTTGGAGATTCAACTATTTGGTAAAGATTTTTTCTTGTTTTGGTTTAAATTCAACTATTACGTTGAAAATTCATATATTTTCTTGAAAAGTTGCCTTTTTTTGGTAAAAAATAAATCTTTTTTCCCCAACGCCATGGACAAAATGCGATTTTACCCACTCCTTTATATGTCAAAACTCGCTTTTCTCCACTTTTTGGGTAAGAATATAGTCCTCATCTGGCGCAGAAGAGCTTTTTTAACTTATATGATTGCAAAACTCGCCTTCGGCTCGCGTTGCAAGCTTCCTATTCATTAAAAAGGCTCCTTCTGCACTCGTTGAGAAATATACTATTCTTTGATACTTAATCTCCTTGTTTGAAAATTAATCTTTTTATTTGAAAGTTCAAGTATTTCAGTTAAAGATTCATTATTTTAGTTGAAAATTTAGTTGAAACCTTTAGTCGGAAATATGTTTTTTCTTTGGTGAATTTTAATTGTTTTAACTAAAAATTCAACGATTTGGTTGAAAATTTGTCTCTTTTAGTTGAAAATTGCACTATTTTTTTAACTTGCATGTGTTTCCGTGAATAATCGTCTTTTTTGTCAGAAAATTAATCTTCTGTTTGAAAATTATTCTTTTTGTTTAAAAATTCATCTTTTTGATTGAAAATTCCAGAATTTCAGTTAAGCATTCATTATTTTAGTTGAAAATTCATCACTTTGGTTGCAATTTTTTTTTAAACCTAATTTTTTGAAATCAAAATTTAACTATTTGGTTGAAAATTTGTCTTTTTTAATTGAAAATTCAAGTATTTCGTAAAAATGTTTGTATTTCGTTGAATAATCGTCTTTTTTTTAAACACAGGCCTACACATTTTCAAAAAGCGAAAAGCCCAGAAACGAGACAATACTTATCCGAAGGTCTTTGGTGCGCTGAATCTGAATCCAACTGCAGAATTGCTCATCACCTCAGGTTTTTAAGATATCTTAACCTGAATTTGCAAAAAATACACGGGTTTTGCTATGTTCATGGTATAATTACATCGTGAATTATGTTCTAAAAACTCGTTACGGCATCTCAAAGTACCACTCTTACCCTTCAGAACCCTTTTTGAATTTTTCAGATATATTTTTTTTTCTTGGAGATATCGTTCACGAAAACGGCATATTACTCACGGCAAAATATTCACGAAAACGGCAAAGTACTCAATTTCATTGAACGATATTACCAAGAAAAAAAGGTGGTTGAAAAATTCAAAAAGTGTTTTGAAGGATAAGAGAGGTACTTTCAGATGCAGTAACGAGTTTTTAGAAAACAAATCAATTCGCGATGTAATTTAACCCCGAACATAGAAAAAATCCGTGTTTTTTGCACTCTTAGGTTAGGATATCTCAAACCCCTGAGTCGATGGAGTAATTCTGAGGTCGGATTCGGATTCAGCGTACCAAAACCTTTCGGATAAGTATTGTCTGGTTTATAAGTTGAAAATCTTGTCGGCCTGTGAAATTAATCTATTTGTTTCAAAATTAATCTTCTTCTTTGAAAATTTATCTTTTTGGTTGAAAATTCAAGTATTGCAGGTGAAGATTCATCTTTTTAGTAGAAAATTTGTAACTTTAGTTGAAAATTTGTTTTTATTTGGTGGAAAATTAATTTTCTAACTAAAAATTGAACTATTTGGTCGAAAATTTGTCTCTTTTAGTTGAAAATTCAACTATTCCGTGAAAATGAATGTATTTTGATTGAATAATCGTCTTTTTTGGTAGAAAACTAATCTTTTTGTTTGAAAATTAATCTTCTGGTTCGAAAACTCATCTTTGTAGTTGAAAATTCAATTATTCCAGCTGAAGAATCATCATTTTAGTTGAAAATTCATCTTTTTGATTGAAAATTTGTTTTTTACTTCCTCATAGAGGAACCTTCGTAATGGGAACATTTTCTAAAAAATTCAAATTCATGTAAGTAAACGTTCCTCAATTTAAAAATGTCTAATACAATGTTGTAAGCAATTGCCCGGATGTGTGTGTGTGTGTGTGTTTGTGTGGATGTCACACTTTTTTTTTGGACACGATAGCTTAAAGACGGTTGTAGATAAATTGATGAAATTGGGAGGGCTCATTTTCACCACCTGAAGGATTCCTAAAAATATTTACTCCATTTTCTAAAGCAGTCTGTAGTATTTTAACAATCGGTTTTTATAGTAAAGCTTTTTTATTAACAGAATTCAAAGTCGATGCGAAAATATAAGATTCCTTGGTTCGAGATGAATCGATTGACCTATAATATTAATACATTTCATCAAAGAGTATGGAAGTTATGGTCATTTATATTATATGAAAAGTCGATTTTTATAGTAAAACATTTCTCATTCTGATAATTTTAAGTTGATGCGATAATAGAAAAGATGTGTTTCTTCGAGCCGAATCGATTGACCTATAATATTGATACATTTTATTGAAGAGTAAGAAAGCTATGGTAATGCATAATATTTGAAAACCCGGTTTTTTATAGTTAAACTTTTTTCATTTCCATAAATGAAAATTGATGCTAGAACGGAAAGGATTCCTTGATTCGAGGCAAATCGACATAATTAAAAGTTGATGCATGAATAGAAAAGACTTTTGATCATACATTTTTTAATAAAATAATTCTGACAATTTCTGTAGAAAACCCATAAAGCTGGGAAAGGGATAGGGTGCGGCCGAACTTTTCCCTTCCCTTTTCCTGCTCGAAAAATTGCCATTTCAAATACAAAATTTGATTTGTCTGATTAGTCATTGTATTACGATCTTTTTTGTATTATTTTGTAAATTTTCATTTTTATATTGATCAAAATGAAAACTTCAGCTTGTCTATTATTAAAAAAATCACTCATACTTTCTATATAAGAAGACAAATACATTTGCTAACCGGAAGCATAAAAGTGGTAGTTGGACATACACTTTGAACAATGAATGAAACAAACAATAAAATAGCCTCGAAATGGACCGAAACTTTGATTGGCGAATGGCATGCGCAATGTAAAGGTAAATGTCAAGTTTCAGGCGATGATAAATGTAATATACATTTGATACAATAGTGTTGTATATTTTAGAAAAGCTCGCATTTTTGACAAAATCAAGTGCAAAGCACGAGATACGTGATGAGAATGTGTTCGTGAAAGCCGCAGGAGCTTTAACAAAAGAGAATTCATAATCACAAAATTACAGTTGTCGATGCTTTGATCTTTAATTTTAAAAGGTCTGTGCACAAGTGTGGTGGAAATACAAGGACCGAGCGCGTAGTGCAAGGTAAATGCATTATCGAGCGCGAAGCGCAAGGTAAATATATAATCGAACGCCAAGCGCGAGAAGCAACAGTCGCGTGCCCCAGGCGCGCTCAAATTTGCGAGCCGTACGCGCAGCGCGCGATGAAAATACTACTTTAGGACCAACATGTTTCGAGACCATTTTAGATCTGCTCATCAGGGTATTTATTATCGCAATGCCGAAAAGGAGACCGAACTCACTGGCAAAAGTCAAACTCACAATTCTTGGCTTACTATGTAAATTAGTTATTATAAAAGTTTACATGTTTAACTGTGCTATTTCAAATAGTTATTGGAGCTGATTGTTCTAGTAATCTTTCTTTTTACAATTTGAAGTAGCATTGCTGACTTTCGGTCTTGTATATTTTGACATCACTATCTCATACAGTATCAAAAAGTATATAAATTGCTTATTGTACAATGCGAACAAGTAAGCTTCAAGTTAACAAAGCATGAAAGAGAATCTGACTATCCGCATTTTTCCGCGTATCAAAAGCTTTGTTGTATCTCGAAAGATCCCTTTTTAAATTGATTGCATTATTGCCCTCTCTCTTAATGTATAATATTTCCATAAATTCCCTCTTTCTTTGGTTCCTTTCATTATATAAGACTTTTACATGGTCACAATGGAACTCATGGTCATATGTCATTCTATGTTTTGACAAAACGCTATGATATTTCTCATTTCTAAAAATTATTTTGATGTTCATCTCTCCTTATCCATAGCGGTCTTCTTGTCTGACCTATATATACTGCCTTAAAACTCCTACATTTTATTTTATAAACTACATGTTGTTTTTCCATTTTGTCACGTATGTTCTTTCCTAATTGGATATAGTTCTGTTACTTTTGAATGTAATTCTATAGATGTATGTAAACCCATTTTTCCTAGTAATGATCTCAAGGCCCTTGAAATTTTTGCGAAATAAGGTAAAACAACCGTGTTGAATTCAGTTGTTTATATGTTTTTCAATGAACGAAGGTGGATAGTGGTTCAAAAAAAGGATCTGTTTGCATAATTCAATACTTTTTCTATGGAAATTTTGATGTGATCATTGTATAGCTCTACCAATTATATTTTCTATAATCGCAATTTTCATTTGTATCGGATGATTTGAAAGAAAACTCAAAGTGCGCCCTGAAAATGATGTTTCTCCATACCAATCAGTTACAATTCTACCATAATTTGTTTTAATTAAAGTTAGGTCTAAAAAATTTAGTTCCAAATTTTTCTTTATAAAATTTGCCATCAAATTGAAAATAAATGGAATGAAAAACAAAAGGATTGATTCAATAAACTTCTTAAATGGAATTATAGTGTTGTTGCTTTATGCAGTCCCATCTTTTTTCAATTGATTCCATTACTTTATCTAAAGGAATGTTTGTGAACATCGCAATTACATCAAAAGAAGCTAGAATATAATCTTGAGGAATCGTACTTTCTTCAATGCTTTGACCTTAAGTTTTAAAAAGTTTGTGCACAAATGTGGGGGATGTACAAAGGCTGAGCGCGTAGCGCGAGGTAAATATATTATCGAGCGGGAAGCGCGAGAACCAACAGACGCGCGTCCTAGCGCGCTCAATCTTTCAAGCCGCACGCGCAGCGCGCAATAAGAATGTGCCCGCGTGGCTGGCAGAATTTTTGGTAGAAAATTCATCTTTTTCTTTGAAAATTAATCTTCTGCTTTAAAATTCATCTTTTTCGTTGAAAATTTAAGTATTCCAGTTGAAGACCCATCATTTCAGTTAAAAACTCATCACTTTACTCAAAAAATTGTTTTTTATTTGGTTAAAAATTAATATTTTAAACTAAAAAGTCAATTATTTAGTTGAAAATTTCTTCTTATCAGTTGAAAATTAACTAGTTGTCGAAAATTCATGTATTTTCTTGAATAATCATCTTTTTTGTTAGAAAATTAATCTTTTTGTTTGAAAATTAATCTTCCTGCTGGAAAATTCATCTTTTTGATTGAAAATGCAGCAACTCCACTTAAACATTCATAAATTTAGTTGTAAGTTCATCACTTTGGTTTACATTTTTTTTTTTTAGTTGAAGATACTATTCCGTGAAAATTCATGCATTTTGTTGAATAATCGTCTTTTTGGGTAGAAAATTAATCTTTTCTTTTTTGAAAATTAATCTTCTGAGAATTCCAGTATTTCAATTAAAGATTCATCATTTTAGTGAAAAAATGATCACTTTAGTTGAAAAATTGTTTTTTCTTTAATAATTCAACTATTTGTTTGAAAATATTTCTTCTTTAGTTGAAAATTTAACTATTTCGTTGAAAATGCATCTATTTTGTTGAATAATCTTTTTTTTTGGTAGAAAATTAATCTTTTTGTTTGAAAATAAATATGGTTTAAAAATTCATCACTTTAGGCAAAAATTTTTTTTTTTTTTTTTTTGCTTGAAAATTACTTTCTTTAACTGAGAATTCCACTATTTGGTTGAAAATTAAACTGTTCGGTTGGAAATATGTCTTCTTTGCTTGAAGTTCAACTATTTCGTTCAAATTCATCTATTTTGTTAAATAATCGTCTTTTTGTTTGAAAATTAATCTTCTGCTTTAAAATTCATCTTTTTCATTGAATATTCAAGTATTCCAGTTAAATATTTATAATTTTCGTTGAAAATTTATTACTTTGGTGGAAAATTGGTTATTTGTTTTTGGCAAAAAATTAATTTTTTTAAACTGAAAATTCAACTGTTTGGTGGAAAAATCAATTTTTTTGGTGGAACATTTCACTTTTTTAATTGACAATTCATGTATTTTGTTGAATAATTGTACTTTTTGGTAGGAAATTCATCTTTTTGTTTGAAAATTAATCTTCTTCCAGTTGAAGATTCATCATTTTAGTTAAAAATTCATCACTTTAGTCAAAAATTTGTTTACTATTTAATTAAAAATTATTTTTCCAAACTGGAAATTCAACTATTTGGTTCAAAATTTCTCTTTTTTAGTTGAAAATTCAACTAGTACTCGAAAATTTATGTATTTTGTTGAATAATCGTCTTTTTTGTTAGATAATTAATCTTTTTTCTGGAAAATTCATATTAGCCGGGTAAGCATGGGTGAAGTGCCCCCGCTTTTTTTTTGGTGCATATTTTAGGGGTAAGTTCCTATCATTATAGGAATAATTTACCCCAAGAACGAACTTCGAATTTTTTTGTTTACAAAAATTATAAACAAATGGTGAAAAATAAAAAATTCAAATTTCTCCCAATTGGCTTAACTGATTTTGATGGCTTCAATATATGTTATAAAGGGTATTAAGACGACTATAAAAAAAAATTAGCAATCAATTCCTTCTATAGGAAAGGGCTAAACAAATTATTGTAATTTTGTAAAAAAAAAATTTTAATGAATTTTTGGTGCCTTCACCGCTATTTTGTTCTGCAATATACTCATGTCCAAGATAACAACGTATATTTTTTGGGATAAGATCAAAGAATTACTTCATGGTTAAAAAATAAATAAATAAAAAATTATGACCCCTAATATGTATGTAATTCAATGAGAATGGGGCCATCTTTATTTTGAGCTTATAAATCAATAAAGTAGGTATGATTTGAACAATACACTTTACACTAATATGCTACACACTTAATCTTCGTCACTGTTTTCCTCTATCACGGGATTCATACATAAGTAATAAATGATGGCTGCTATATGGGAACAACAGCCAACTGTTCTTCGACCATGTCCACCTACAGTCAAGACACATTAGTCGGAAATTATATAGATGTTTCAATGATTACAGACCAGACGGTGTAAGTATTGCAGAAATTAGAAGATATGCTTGTGAATGTGCCAATGGTCGAAGAACAGTTGGCTGCTGTTCCCATATAGCAGCCATTATTTATTACTTATGACACGCGAGGTACTTGTCGAAAGTCGTAAGGCCTGCTAAAATCTCAGTAAATTGTTTACACAAAACAGTATGAATCTCGTGATAGAGGAAGACAGTGCTCTCTAAATCTGAATTAGTAGAAAACTACTAATTGGTAGTAGTTTTCTACTAATTCAAATAGCGCCGATTCGTTTACTGCTATTTAGTAAAAATCTACTAATTCAATGTGTAAGAATTGCCAACAAAATGACTTAGTAACTATACCTACTGAAAGAATTGGTAATGGTATTACGAAGTTGTAGGTTCTTTAAATTTGTATCACGAAGGAATAGTAAGGAGTAGTATCCCTGTAAGCTGGGTGTGGGACGAGCAACATCCAAGAATTCGTTAATGCTTTCCACAAATGAAAGCTTGGGAGCAAGATCGTGGACATGCGCATTGGTGGTTGCCATGTCAACGTTGTGAACACGAGTTGGAAGTTTCGAACTTGTGTTCTGAACTCATAAAATGTAAAAAATTTGCACATAATAACCTACAATATTTTGTTCATTGAAATTAACTTTATCCCTTACTTACGTAATCCATAAATGATTATAATAATGTTATTGTAGTGCTTACACTTTATAGATCCTTTTCGTATTTTTGATGCCATGTTCCTTCTCGTTTTTAATTCAGGAACGTGATAAACACCCAACAAAATAAAAACACAAACGAACAGAGCTTACATATGCATCGAGATGTCGAAATATAACATAGGCGAGTGGGTATAACACGTGACTGTGAAAACAGCTCTGCGCATGTGCACGATGTTGCTCCCAAGTTTTCATTCCTGGCAAGTATTAACGAATTCTTGGACGTCGCTCGTCCCGCCTCTTCTCACCAAACACATTGGGGTGATACTAGCAGGTGATACCGCTCCTTAATATTCTTTGGTGATTTGTGTATTATTTTAAATTTGTGCAAAAGAAAAAGGCACATAAATATTCCTGAAGTCGAGTCTGGTGATTCTGCAGTAAGGGAGAGTGTTGGTGCGGGTCACGGTGACTATTACAAATAACGCCCGTATTTCTGGATATTCATATTAGTTTTTCACATAAAATAGTTTTCTCTGTTTAGAAAAATAGTGATTTGCTGCAATTTCTCTTTTGAAATTCGATTCAGAAGAGTAATTATGAAAAAACAGTTTTGGTGGAAATCGATGAAAAAGTCTTTGGCTGAAATTAAGCACTTACTGCATATTTTAAAATACGTAAAGCATGAAAAAGTTAGATTTTAATAGGTAAAGTATTTTATTAAACTTCTGATATCATGATTTGTTTCTATAAACGTTTTAAATGTATGAAATTAATTAAATCTTGGGCCTTCACATATGGGGCATGACGCCGCGCCGTGGCGTGCCCAGGTATTTCAGCAAGGAGTAAGAGGTTATAACTGCTTTCACCAGATGCTTTACTTTGATTAATAATAAAACATTAAATTAGTGTTGAAAATGCCTGGAGTATTTTTTTTGTCGTTACATTACACTTTCCAGAATTATTATATTATATAATTTTTATTTTACAATGTTCATATTGTTTAAATAAGCGGCAGTGATATGACAGTCTCCGTACCCCAATATATGGGGTACGCTGACTGAAATGCAAAATATGTTCCCTTGTAATGTAAGCTTCACCTTGAAAAATACAAACATCAAAATCACATTTCAATCATAATTTATAGGGCATTTAAGTCAAAGCGAGACACCATATCCCACTCTCCCCTATAGATGAAGTATATCATATACTTCATATATACTGTAGCTATACTTCATCTATACTTCATCTATATATTTTAGCTATACTTTAGCTATACTATATCAATATACTTGAAGTATGGGATCATCTCATTTACCATACATGTTTTATTGTTTTATATTTCTGAATGTCAATGACTGATCAATCCCATACTTATGATTTTTACTCTAATCAACTACAGGCACTCCAACGAGGAAATTAAAAGAACTAATCAGGAATATTATTAAAAAAGTGATAACAGTTTCTAAATACTCAGTTAAAAATAGTGCTGCTTCTCTCAAACTTTTTGAGGAAATCACGATTCCACAAGATCACATTCCAGCTTCTTTTGAAGTAATTGCGATGTTTCCTAACATTACACTTGAGAATGTACAAGGTGCTATTAAAACAAGATGAGACAGTAATAAAGAACATATTAAAATTCCATATAAGCAATTTGATAAGGCAATTGGTTTTACTTTTCATTCCACTCATTTTGAATTGGATGGCAAATCTTATAACGAAAAATTTTAAACACCAATAAGATCCGTTCTCTCGCCTATTTTGGCTGAAATAGACATGGAAGACTTAGAAAATAATGTTTTTAAACAAATAGCGGATCTAAAATAAAACACCATCTTTTCTCAAGACGTATTATTTCAAATATTTCAAGGGATTTTAAGAAATTTAAAAAAGAGACTCCGCACAAAATACGTGGGAAAGTAGCTTTCAGTGGATTTTACTGGCACTCAATTACGTTTCATAGTATTTATGAAACTAGAAGAAATTTCCCCAAAAAACTTGGACCAATTATGACTAGAATTTTGTGAGAGGTCTTTTAATAGTATATAAATTATTTTCAAAGAATATCACCAGAATTAGGGGTTTTCGTAGATTCTCGAAGATTTGAATCGGAAGGAGAATTTCATAAGATTTCAAAAGATATGAAATACTTTAAGGTATTTAGAAAGATTCCTTGGAATTTTCAATAGATCTAAATAAATTTAAGGGATTTCAAACAATTTTAGGGCTTTTTTAAAGGTTCCATGGAATTGCAAAGATCTTTAAAAAATTTCAAGGGATTTGGAAGGATTTGAAATATGTTAAGGTATTTTAAAAGATTCCAATACATTTTTAGGATATTTAATGATTTTAAGGTATTTGAAAAACTGTGCATGCTGTTTTAAAGAATTTTCTAGAATTTCGGAAGATATGGAATGATTTTATATTAAATTTTTGTTTTAAAGATTCCATGGAATTTTAACGGATTTTATCATATTTACGAGGATTTCAATGATTTTTAAGGCGTTTAAATTCTCTCAAGGTATTTTAATAAATTTTCCAGGATTTCAGGAAACATCATTACAATTCATGGACTTTCATGACACTGAATTTAGCTATACATATAGATTTGAAAATTGGGGAATTTTTTTTAAACAAAAGTCATTGTCCTATTGAAAAACCAAAAACATATCTGAATTCATCTCAGTCATATCTCTAGGAGATTCTCTAATTAGGCAAAAAATATTGTTTTTAAACAATTAAATTTTTGTAAACAATCGGGAACTCAATATAAACAAATTTATCAGTCCGAAAATAGTTTTAAGCATATTACTGGATACTTCAATCAAATACACCCCCAGGAGATTTTTCATTCACGGCAAAAAAATAATTATATAAACAAATACAACGTTTATAACAATTTTTTACGTTTTTTATCGTTTAATTTATAAGTATGTAAACTAACACTAAATAAACACACACTGAATAAAGATAATACTATTTTCAACTGTGAACAACCAATAATATTGACAAATTAATCGATTTGACATTGTTCATATCCCCTCCACTCTCACTGAATACCAAAAAACCCTTTGAACATGGATTTCCATCTTCGGACATATAGCTAGAACGAACTAATAGTACCAGAAAAAATCTAAAGGTATCGTTGGATGCTTCTCAGTCATATCTCTGGGAGATTTTTGAATAATGAAAAAAATATATTTTTCAAACAATTATATTATTTATAATATTTTCAATTAGTTTAAAAAATAAGTTAACAATAATTTATCACGAATAACAACCAGATATCGTTCCTCGAATATTACAGAAAGCATAACAAATTTTAAAAATGTATAAACTTCAATTTAAAAATTATTTTTACCCCCTCCACTCTCACTCGAAAAATCCTTTCAATATGGATTTCCAACTTGGGACATATAGCTAGAACGAACTAATAGTCCCAGAAAAAAGCTAAAGGTATCGATGGATGCGTCTTAGTCATATCTCTAGGAGATTTTTGAATCACGAAAATAAAATTATTATTTAAACAATTATATTGTTTATAACAATTGCAATTAGTTTAAAAAATAGGTGAACAATAATTTGTCACAAATGATAACTAGATATCGTTCCTCGAATATTACAGAAAGCAGAACATTTTTTTAAAATTCATAAACTTTCATTTAAACATTATTTTTACCCCCTCCACTCTCACTCGAAGAATCCTTTGAATATGGATTTCCATCTTCGAACATATAGCTTAAACGATACCTGATTGTCATTTGTGACAAATTATTGTTCACTTCTTTTTGAAACAAATTAAAAATATTGTAAACAATATCATTTTTTAAATAATAATTTTCTTTTCGTGATTCAAAATTTCCTAGAGATATGGCCAAGGCGTTTCCAACGATACCTTTAGATTTTTTCTGGGACTATTAGTTCGTTCTAGCTATATGCCCGAAGATGGAAATCCATATTCAAATTAGTTTTCCAGTCATAGTGGAGGAGGTAAAAATAATGTTTAAATTGAAGTTTCTAAATTTTCAAAATTTGTTCTGCTTCCTTTAATATTCTAGGAATGATATCTGGTTGTCATTTGTGACAAATTATTGTTCACTTATTTTTTAAACAAATTAAAAATATTGTAAACAATATAATTGTTTAAATAATACTTTTTTTCGTCATTCAAAAATCTCCTAGAGATATGACCAAGGCGTTTCCAACGATACCTTTAGATTTTTTCTGGAACTATTAGTTCGTTCTAGCTATATGTCCGCAGATGTAAATCCATATTCAAATTGGTTTTCTATTCATAATGGAGGGGGTAAAAATAATGTTTAAATTGAAGTTTATAAATTTCTAACATTTTTTCTGCTTTCTTTAATATTCTAGGAATGATATCTGGTTGTCATTTGTGACAAATTATTGTTCAGTGAGAGTGGAGGGGATATAAACAATTTTAAATCGATTAATTTGTCAATATTATTGGTTGCTCACAATTGACAATTGTGCTCACAATTGTATTATCTTTATTTAGTGTGTGTTTATTCAGTGTTAGTTTACATACTTGTAAATTAAACGATCAGAAACGTAAAAAATTGTTATAAACAATGTATTTGTTTAAATAATTATTTTTTTGTTATAAATAAAAAATCTCCTCGTGGTATTTGATTGAAGTATCTAGTAATGTGCTCAAAACTATTTCCGGACTGATACATTTGTTTATATTGAGTTCCCAACTTTTAATAAAAATGTAATTGTTTAAACATCATTTTTTTGCCTAATTAGAAAATCTTCTAGAGATATGGCTGAGACGAATCCAGATATGTTTTTTTTCTTTCAATAGGACAATTACTTTTGTTTAAATCAATTTCCCAATTTTCAAATCTATATGTATAGCTAAATTCAGGGTCGTGGAATTTCATGGGTCTTCTTTATCGTACTGATTCTTATTTTCTTCATAATTTTTACATTCAATGTTAATTATATAGATTAATTTTGATAAAACATCAATTACTCCACATTGTTATGTTTATTAGGATTATATGTTTATAAATCATGTGCATGGGGCAAAACATTGTAATAAAAGTAAATAATTTTTAAATTCGAAAGTAAGGGAAATGATAATTAATTTTCTTTTTTTAACAAACTACATCTATTGCAAATATTCAAACCGTGTTACCGGATGACACCATTATGTTGTACAATCTTTTTCGGGCTTCTATAAATCGATTAATTTTATCAAATAAAGAAACTTTAAATATAATAAAATTTTTACGTCTTGAACTATATTCAAGAATCTTGAAATATTACTCAATTTAAATATGAAAATTAAACTTTTAGCTCATAAAATGAATTAAATACTGTTTTTGTTTACCGGATGAGATAAAAACACTTGGACATTTAAAAAGTGATTGTAACTTTAAACCTATAATTGGAAACGAGAAAAAAAGCTTTATTTTGTAATTCTGCAATTAATTATGGAAAAATGTGTATATTTAACAATTTGACCTTATGATATTTTTTGAGAAAATACGCTTAATAAAACCCTGCGATTAAGGAATGTATCCCTCCAAACACAAGCGTGTAATATTTCAGGGACATAATATTGTCAACTTTTTTATTTTCACCCATACATAGGTTAAACAAGAAGAGCCCTAGGCATAAGGAGAGATGAACATAAAAATAATTATAATTGACATGAGAAATACCGTAAAAAAAATTAAAATAATAATTAACAATATTGTTGTCCATTTGGAAAGTATCATAGCGAAAAATCATCGTAAAGTCATTCTTAATTGATTCAGTAAAAAAGATAGAACCCATTCGTTAAAAAATATTCAAACCGTGAATTTGCTTATAAAAATTGTTTGAACATTTGCCAAGTAAATCTATTTGCAATTAATCGTTATGCAGCACTAATTGCTCTCACTATTTTATACCAAAACTCTGGATTTGAATGAGCTAAAAATTGCCAATCCCGAAAAATAACTTTTGTTCTTCAATTTTTTGTAAACCATTTTTATAAATTATTCCCATCAACTGGACATTATATCTAGTTAGTTTTAGGACAGACATAAGACCTTGTTTGATCAAAAATTCGAACACAAAAATATTTTCGAAATCGAAAATTCTTTCATTTAGAAAAAAAAAAAAACCAAATCGAATAAATAGTGTAGGCTACAAATTGATTCCTCTACAAAAACTTGTTTTGTCCACTGTGCGTCCCCGAAGAAAATCCTATTAAAAGATAAGCTTCCAGCAGCATAGTGGTCTTCTCTCCCCTCCACTTTCCCAAACCCTTCTCCTTCGCTCCAAATGATTGTTTTGATAAAATTTGTAGTCTCTATCGGAAGCATATTTTTCTCAGTGTTCCTATAGTATTTTTCTACACATGGCAGTGGTCGACTATCGACTGTAAGATACAAATCCCTAGGGTCGTAGCTTGAATAGTTTTCTTTTTGGGTAACCGGAGAGTCAGATACCAAAACGAGATTATAAGGGTTTCCCTGCGAAACCCTAAAAATTCTAAAAAACTTCTAAAATTAGTCGCTTTTACATAGAAAAAATACTTTTTTCTATTGAATAATATCCCAGATAACTGTATAGTAATATTCGATTCAAAAATAGGTCATTGACTCTAAATTGATATTCTTATTAACAAATTATATACATATATTTGCATTTTTTGCTCAGGTAAGCATTGTTTTTCTCTTTAAACCAATTAAATTTTGTTTGAAAGTAACTGATCTTCACAGAACATTAGAAACATTACGCCCTTCTTACAGAAATTATATTTAAAAATATATAAAGCTAGTCACTTTCACGCGCAGAAAAAAATTATTTTGTGTACCATATCATGTTCCATACAACTGGATAGGGATTTTCCATTATGAATTTGTGTCCTTAATTTTTAATTGCTATAGTACCTAACAAATTACATTAAATAAATATTCGATTTTAACTGTTTTTCACATAAATAAGCTGTTTTATATTCTAAAACGAATTTAAGAGTCATTATGGAGAAAAATTAACGATAAATGAATTCACATTGAACAAATACTATTGTTTATAACTGGTTATTTATAAAGGAATGCTGCATGAAGTACTCATGTAGAACAAAAACTATTTTTCACTAAACTCATGTTGAAAATAGTTTTTGATTAATTTGATTAATATTAATATTTAAGATTTCGCTTGATTCGTATGACACTTGGTACAAAAATGGGATTTTCGGGATCGCTGGTTTCAAATTTAGTGTTAAAATTTGAGAAACAAAAAAAGTCGATGTAATAGCGCGATGGTAATTTTAAAAATCATAGGTATTTTCTTAAAAGTTGATACTTTTTCTTAATGGCAAATTACTTTTTAGTTTCATGAAATATGATATAGTAAACGAAATAATTTTGTTCTCTGTGAAAGTGACTGGTTTTGGAACTTATTCGTAATATACGTTATTAGCAATAAGAAGGATTTAATTTTCATACTATTCTGTGATTATTAATCACTTCAAAACATGATTTTATTGGTTTTATGAGAAAAATAAGGATTACCTGTGCAAAAAATACAAAAATGTGTATATTTTTAAAAATAATTAATCAATAACAATAATAATTGGCATTGGCTAGCCCATTATATATTTTGTTAGTGGAATATGAACATAAAGCATTTCACATGTAGAAACCGCCCCATTTGTCCCCATTTAAATCAGCGCAGTAGTCAGAATCTCACTAGAACAACTGGACTAGTAAGTTCTAGTCAGGACCCTTTAGGGCACTGCTAAGATTCT
>JAABKJ010002246.1:0-28496 GCA_011634705.1 Andricus grossulariae
TTCTCATTATGATGAGAATGTAATAATTCATTATGTTTTGTGCCAATAAAATTTGAATTTTCGATTTTTTAAGAAAAGTCAACAAGTGATCATGAGAATCTTGTGGGACTGTCAAAAATAAACACTTTTCTCCTCTTGACTTTTTTTCATATCATGCTTCAACTAAAAAGGATAAATTTTTAACCAAGAAAAATAATTTTTGATAAAAAAGGACGAATTTTCAACAAAATACATGAATTTTCATCTACAAAATATCAGTTTTTAACCAAAAATGGAAGTTATATGTTTAGTTAAGAAAATTAGTTCTCAATTGAAAGAAAGGGATTTTCACAAAATAATTAAATTTCGAACCAAAGCGATGAATCTAAACTAAAATAATGAATCTTCAAAATAAATAATGAATTTTTAAAATATAAAAGTTCTACGTTCAAGCCAAAAGACAATTGTTTAACCAATGAGATAAATTTACTAAAAATGGAATAGTGACATTTTCAACCAAACAAATAAATCTTTGAACAAAAAAATGAAATTTTAACTAAACAATTCAACTTTTAACCAAAATAATTGAACTTTCTTATTAAGCTCTATTAATTTAGTTCACATTTAAGCGAAAAAACAATAAAAATATAAAAAGGGTAAATTTCTTGAAAAATGGGGGGGGGGAATTCTATGAAAAATAGAAAAAGAGCAGACATCTTTCGTAAAATTTATCATCAGGAAATGTAATTAATGTTATCTATTACTTTCCCTGCCCCCCCCCCGTTACCAACCGTAGTTTAAGGTGCAGCCTCCTCCCCCCTCAAATTGGTAAAGTAGTTTATGGATGACCCCTTGTTGGTCTTTCAGAATTTATCACTTTTTTATATTTAAATAATACAGAAATTAAAATTGTTGCAACAGACCCATAAAATCGTCTAACATTATTTTCGGATGATACCTAAATAAATTTACGACAAAAATTTAGTCAGAGAAAATTACATAATGTAAAAGGTAAGTACAAAAGGGGCTGCGTAGTTTAAAATTTCAGGAAGAAACTTTGTGTAACACTAGCTTGTTTTCATCGCCTTCTAAGCGTGGTTTAGAGTAGCAAAGCAGGTCATTAATTTATGAGAAAACTCGGAAACCATACACATATTACATATAAAATATTTAGTTTACCGAGGCAGCGAAGTCTTTTTAAGGTCTCGCGTGTTTGCAAAAACTCACGCTCGGCCATAAAAAGACTACTTCGCTGCCTCAATGCACAATATGTATACTATTACGCAATCTATGTACGGTATATGTTTCCGATATGTCGTGATTCGATGAAATGATAAACATATTATTTTAGCTAATCAGATAAGAAGTTCAAAAATATTTTGCAATAAAATGCAAAGAAACAGTGGCATTCGCGGACAATTGTGAGAAAATAGTGTATTTAGTGTCATTTTTTTCAAAATAGTAGCAAAACAGTGTCATCGCTCAACAAAAATTGCAAATAGTGTCAATATTATGGTGATTCTGAGGTCCGTAACTTCCGACGGTATTATACAATGATACGAAACATGACAAAAAATTGAAAAAAAGTTCTTTCCGTGTAGAAGTAAAGTTAATAAGAATTATATAACAACGATCTTGATTTTCGCTCTCATAGAGGGAGTAAGATCAAACCCCTGTATTAATAATCCAGGACACAATTAAACATCGCCTACGCTTTCGATCACCTGAGACTGGCACTTCCGGTTCGGTGGCAGTGCAAGTTCCAGAGGAGTTTTGGAACCCCTGTCAGAGTGGCTCTGCACACAGTGCCTGAAGTTGATGCTCGATATCTGTTCTGCTGTTCTGCCTAAAGCTTACATATACATCCACAGATGCACATATGCACTTGAACTATTCAATCACTTCAGGGGACCGCTCATTGCAACTACTAGCTATCTTGTTCAAGCTCAATGGAAATCTGTTGTATAAACATTACCTAGACTCGAGCTCTCATCACGCACATCTATCTAGGCTTTCAAATAGCTTCACTGTAATTTACAATTCCACCTCTAATTGTACAAGTTCTAGTCTACAAACACCTACTCTCTAAGTAATATTGCAATTCTGTTAATTACTTATCTGCTTCCCCGTGATGAAGAAATTTCACTATAGTGCAGGCATCTCGTACGAAAAAAGGCATTTTTACCTTTTTAACTAGGGGGTCGTGCACTAATTACGTACATTTTTTTCTGAGATTTTATTAATTTTGAACTCCCCCCTTCTCTATCTGACGTAATTTTTGGGGTGAGTGAGGGTTCGGTTAAATCTTACTATTTCTGATGAATTAACAAAGCAGTTCAACTTTCAACAAAGTAGATGAATTTTCAACGAAAAATATTGAATTCTCAATAAAAACTGTAATATTGGATATTTTTACAACACAGATTAATTTTCAATCAAATAGGTTCATTTTCAACCAAAAAAGATTAAATTTCTACAAAAGAGATGAATTTTCAAATCAAAAAGATCAATTTTCAACAAGTGTTAACTTTTCAACCGAGAAATATTTCTATCAATATAGAAAACAAATATCATCCAATATGTTCTATTTTCAAGCCAATAGACGAGCTTTCCACGAAACCGTTGATATTTCAACCAAATAATTGAATTTTTAATCAAAAGGATTAATTTTTAACCGAGAAAATGAATTCACAACTAAAAACGACGAATTCTCAACAACATACATAAATTTGTATCCAAACAGTTGAATTTTCAACCAAAAAGAATAAAAGATTCATTTTCTACAAAAAAAGACCAATTTTCAACAAAATATATTAATTTTTAACCAAATAGTTGAATTCTTCGACTGAAAAAAATAAAAATTCAATAGTTACATTTTCATTTACAAAAATTAATTTTAAATTTAAAAAACTACAAAAAGTTGAAATGTGTAGCAAACTGTTGACTTTTCAATCCAAGAATATGAATTTTCAAGGAAAAAGATAATTTTCAACCAACCAGTTGCATTTTTAACCGAAAAAAAAATGTAATTTCCACCAAAAGAAATGGATTTTAAAATCAAAAAGATAAATTTTCATCAAAAGAGTTGATTTTTCAACCAAGAAAGATTTCCCTGTCAATAAAGGGAAAAAAATGCATCCAAGATGTTCTATTTTCAAACCAAAAAGACAAGTTTCCCACAAAATCTTTGATATTTCTACCAAATAATTAAATTTTTAATCAAAAAGATGAATTTTCAGCCAAAAAGATTTATTTTCTATTGAGAAATATGAATTCTCAACAAAATACATAAACTTTTATCCAAACAGTTGAATTTTCAACTAAAAAGAATAGAAGAATAATTTTCTACAAAAAAGACACCTTTTTAACAAACCATATCAATTTTTAACCAAATTGTTGAATTCTTAAGCCAAAAAGATACATTTTCAACCAAAAATTGAATAGTTAAGTTTTCATTCGCGAAAATTAATTTTTAAGAAAGAAAATTTTCTACAGAAAGTTTAATTTTGTACCAAACTGTTGAATCTCCAAGCCAAAATGACGAAGTTTCTACAAAACAGTTCAATTTTAACCCCCAAAATATAAAATTTTAACCAAACAGTTGAATTCTTATTATAAAAAGATTATTTTCTATCAAAAAAGACAAATTTTGAACAAAATACATATATTTTCAATCAAAAGAATTAATTTTCTATCAAAAGCGACGAATTTTTAACAAATATTTGAATTTTCAACAAAAAATTGTCGAATATTCAACAAAAAGTTGAATTTCTAATAAAAAAAGATAACGTTTTGGCAAAATTGAACAAAAGAAATCAATTTTGAACCAACTAATTTACTTTTTAACGAAAGGGGATGAATGAATGACACAAAAACAAAATTTAAAGTAGACTTTTCAACCGAAAAGAATGAACTTTTCTCCAAAATAGTTGGATTTTGTTTTTAGTTTCTAATAATTTAAATAAATAAAAAGGAATTTTTTTAATTCAACTAATTGATTGGAAATTAACTTTTTTGTTCAAAATTCATATACGTGAATTGAAAATTCAACAGCTTTATAGAAAAATCGCCTTTTTGGCTCGAAAATTGAACAATATGGTTAACATTTGTGTGTTTCTGGAATGAAGAATCTTTCTTGGTTGAAAATTCAACTCGCTTGATGAAAATTCGTCTCTCTGGTTTAAAAATTCATCTTTTCGGTTGAATATTCGTCTTTTTTGGTTGAGTTGAAAAAATGCAACTACTTGGTTAAACGTTGGATTCCTTTATTGAAAATGTTTTTATTTGGTTGAAAATTCGTCTTTTTTGGTTGATAATTATTGTTCTTCATTGCAAATTAATTCTTTTCGTGAAAATTCAACTACTTGGTTGAAAGTTGAACTTTTTTGTTAAAAATTCATTTTTTTTTGCAAATTCAATATTTTGGTTTGCACACTCAATATTTTGGTTGAAAATTAATCTCTTGTTAAAAATGTAACTATATATAAAACAGAAACAGTATATTTCAACAAAAAAAAGACCAATTTCCAACAAAATAGTTGAATGTTCAAACAAAACAGTTGCCTTTTGAATCATAAACGATTAAATTTCTACCAAAAGAGATGAATTTTCAAACAAACAAAAAACGAATTTTCACTAAAAGAGATGAATTTCCAACTACATCATGTTAATGGGAAACTCATCTTCTTTGGTGAAAATTCGTTCTTTCATTTTATTTCCAAATTCATCTCTTTTGATAGAAATTTAATCGTTTATGATTCAAGAAGCAACTGTTTTGGTTGAGCATTCAACTATTTTGCTGAAAATTCGTCTTTTTTTGTTGAATTTAACTGTTATTCATTTAAAATGAAAATATTTTTCGGCTCAAATATACACTATTACATTCTTGGTTAAGAATTAAACTTTTGTGTTGAAAATGTAACTACTTTGTTGAAAGTTGAACTCCTGTGTTCAAAATGACTTTTTTTTGGTGATTCATTACTTTAGTTGAAGATTCATAATATTAGTTGAAAATTAGAAGAGGAGAGGGGAAAGTAGGGGCAGTAGCGAAGGGGAGAAGAAACTCTTTTTTGTAGGCAAGTAGCTCCTAATTTGAATAATTTTTAAATATTTAATTCACTGGTCAAATCTTACATAATGATGTAAATATAACAAAAATTAACACTGCTTTTCGATGTGAAACTCGCTGTTTTGAATGTTCGAATTTTTGGAAAATGGAAAAGCGAGTAATTCGTTGAAAAAGTGTTAAAAACGGTTATAATGACATAATTTTATCAAATTTTACCAGAAAGTTCAATAATTAATCATTTTAATAAATAAAAAGCAAACAAATTATGAATAAAAACAACACACGATTCCACGACGAGACTGAATTCACAAAATTTGTATTATCCCAATAAATTCTGGCTCTTGTCTCAGTAAAAAATCCAAAAATAAAAGCAGACTGCACTCACATCTATACTGCAATTTTTACTAAATCTCGTAATGAAACTTTTGAGTTCTGGAATAAAACTAAACGGACTAAAATTTCTGAAGAAAAAAATAACTCGCTTTACAACGCAACTTTTCTCGATTAATATTTTGTACTGCATTCTCCGTTCTTTCAAGTGACAACCACGTCTAAATAAGAAAAGACATTTTCCCTTCCTCGGCATGTCTCTGTCGTTTCACTTTTCTGAGCCACTTCATACTAATGATACAAAAAAGGTTTTTGTTCTTCAGAGTAATTTCCAGTATCGCACGTGACTTGGTTGGATAAATCTTGATCGTTAAGTAAGAACTACATTTTAGAATGTACATACCTACCCCTACTATCTACTTAATGCTATCAGAAACGTGCAGGTCATTCCTTATTTTAAAACATAAATTTTAAGTAAGTAGAGATATGAACGAATTCTTTTCAAAAATGAACTTATATTATTTCCTATATCACTGGATTGTAACGAATTTTGAAACGAAATTTATATTTTCAAATATCAACCCTGGAGTATCTCATATATTTTAAATGCATTTACAATATTTCTCCCATGGGAAAAATCGAGTACAAGCTTAAAAATGAGAAAATGTTCTGAAATTTCATCGTATCCGATGTCCACTGAGGGCTTGATAACTTCCGCCACTCTAATAAATTCAATCATGCGCGAAATTCGAAATTTAAAAAAAATTGCGGCTTATAGAATTTTCGAACATTTGAACACTTTTGCATTTTTTAAGAAAAATTGCAGCCTAAACGATATATATTTCAGTACACTTTGTGCAGTCCGAACTCAGACTAATACAATATAGACAAAAACTAATAAGCAGGAAGTAAAAGATTTTCTATTTCGCATACTAATTTTTCGTAATATCAAATAATAAACATTTAAATAAACACATCAAATCTGTGAGTATTAAATATTCTAAGTCTCAAACTTATAAAATTCTATAATTTCTAACTTGAACGTACCGTAATATGGCAGTTGGCCCCGTACAAAAAAATTAATTAATTTCAATTAAAATAATTAATGATCACTCAGATAAGACGTAAACAGATGGTCACAATATTAAATGCTGCCTGCGAATAGCTAGAATTGATTGGTTGGAGCTGATTATGATCTCGGACAACCAATCAATCCAAATAGAATTACCTAAATTTATATTTTACAGTCAAAAAAATTACCTGATTCTGGGGTTAGGAATTTCTCAACTGTCAAACCTAAAAGTAATCGTGCGACCATGGGAAAACGTTAAATCTAAATAACAATCACTGATCACAATAAAACTGATTCACTGATCAAACTCGAAGTTTACTAGCGACCTAGATGACAGGTCGTGAACTCAAAGCATAGAGGGGCAGACTCGGTCGAGTCAGCTCATCACTTCACTCAGGGTAGAATGGGCTGCCAGATTTAAGAGGATCCTGGTTAGGCGTATGGATGAGAGTCCCGCACGTTCTATATAGCCAGGGAGATGACATTAAAAACAGACATTGAACAGCCCGGTTAATTTAGTCAAAACTGAAATTCATGTTTCTTTTGAATTTTTAATACATGTGATATTTAAAAATGTGCTAAGTGTTTCATTTGCCGTAAGACATCACCCCTGACCTCGCCCCTCTCCGTATTCCATTGTGTATTAGTCGAGCATGTTGAAGATAAAATTTAGCTGGCGCTCAAAGTTTGAAGTAAAATAGCATTCAATCAATAATTTAAATAATTAAACTTAACTGTTTAAATTCAACAAGAACTTCCAAATTTAAACAGGGGTTACAGTACTTTATTGAAAGTGCTACTTCAGCAGGTGAAATTAATAATTCAAAACTCTTTGCATTTGATAGCGATGTGTTCAAAGTTTCTAATTTTATAAGTATTAAATTATTAAAATTGTTAGCGATATATTTTTAGATAACACTTTGAGCATAACTGTTGGAAATTTGTCTCATTGTAACTCTTTCTCAATTTTTTCCATTACATATTGTTTTTATAAAAATTAAAAATCTATCTAAAAAAAGTGGTGTAATGAAATGTCTCGAAAATTTCGCATTCACTGTTGTTGAACACCTGATTGTCCTTTGAATGGCTTGAAATTGTTCCACTTATTACATTTGATATTTAAAAATAAAATTCGATGCTAATATTTGAATTTGTTTAATACTGTTAATATAATTTGTGATCGTTGTGGTGGCGAAATATTTCATTGTTCTTACAAATACAGATCTCAAATTATATACTTTAATCAGAGAATAAAAATTAATTTCATTAAATAAATAATTCTTTTCTGTTAATACTTTAAAAAGAAGGGGTTAATCATTTGAATTTTGAGCGTATACCAAATATTAAGATTTCACAAAAATTCAGAAGATTTTAGATGATATATTTGGGCTTTGTAAAGTTTAAAAAAATTGCAACTATTTTGAATTATTTCAAGGGATTTAAAAAGATTTTTGTAACAAAATTTTAGAACAAAAAAAAATTATTTTGATAGCATACTCGCATTTTAAGTTGCATAATAATTTCAACTTTAGATAGGCGGAAAAACATTCTGTGAAATCTAAATAACCATTTTAAGATAAAACAAAGGTCCACTCTCAAGCGGAAATGTTGCCTAATTAAAGCCAAAAAAGCTTGATTGCAATTTTTTTTGAGTTTTGAGGAAATGGATGTGGAAATTGACAATCTCAAAGTCACACTGTTCACAAATTGGAGTTAGCTCGGCTGCGGATTGCGATAAGAGATGCAATCTTCAGTTCAAATAGAAATACAAAATTGGTTTTCGGTAGCGATTGAAAACGAATTTTCACTTTTTCTCAAAAATAGAAATTTGTTCTCGAGATATGGCAAAGCTAAATAATAATAACAATAACGAAAGTTTGATACAAAAAACTGAGATAAGCGAATTTTTGGCGAAAGGACTATAAAAAGAAGAATTTTTTCAGCAAACGATAATAATTTCAAAAAATATCGATGCTCAATAAAAGAAAAAAATATTACAAGGCTAACTACCCCAAAATTTACACTAAAATTTGTAATTAATTTTTTTATTACTACACTAAAAAATTAACTCTTTCCCCTATTCTCCTTTTTCTCCCTTTTTTAAATAATTCTTTTCTTCTCCCTCTTTTCAAGAAACTTCTCCTTTTTCTCAAGCCATCGCTTTAATGCGAAGAAATGCTTGAAAAAATGAAAATTAGTGATTTTATTTTACCACCACACTGGGAATCCCATTTAAGTAACTCCCACTTATGTCGTTCCTAGAATTTCAGACCTCGGTCATGCGTGACAAACAGCAGCGTAGCGGCAGAATGGGCAGTAACCCTCAGCGCGTCAGTTGCGTCAAGTTGCGTCAGCTGTTAGCTTGCATCTAGATCGAAGCGAATGTTGTGTTCGATTTAAATGGAGGCCATTTGACCATGCCCGAAACCGCACTTAAATGGGATTCCCAGTGTAAAGAATTAAAATACAGACTTTACATTCTTTCTTCTATTCTCCTCTTTACCCCTTTTCAAAGAATGCCTCTTTTTCCCCCCTTTTTCATTGAAAGTTAATTATCTTCAATTAAAAAATCTACTATTATATTTCTGATTCGAAATTTACCTCTTTTGGTTGAAAATTCTACTATTTGCATGAAAATTAAATTATTTTGTTGAAAATTCGTCTTTTTTTCATTTAATTCAACAGGTTGGAAATTCTTCTTTTTGTAGGAAAGTCATCTTTCTTCGTTGAAAATTATCTGTTTCGTTGAAAATTCAACTGTCTTCTAACAAATTTAACTATATCGTTAAAAATTCATCTTTTTTGTTGAAATTTCATTTCTTTATCTGAAAATATAACTATTCCATTTTTATTTGAAAACTTATCCTTTATAAATTGAAAATTCAACTATTTGGTAGAAAATTCATGTATTTGGTTGAAAATTCGTCTTTTTAAATTAATTTTTTACTGTAAATTTGACGATTTCATTTTTGGTTCCAAATATATAAGTATATTTTTAGCTCAAAATTCAACTAGTTGGTATAACGTTGAGGATTCAACTATTTTTGTTGAAAATTAGTTCTTTTTCGTTGAATTTTAAACTTTTTTTTAAATTCGAGCATTTGATTGAAAATGCATCTTTGCTGGTTGAAAATTCAACTGTTTTGATAGTTATGTTTCTTGGTTGAAAAATAACTCTTTTGCTCAAAATTGAACTAGTAATGCTTGGCTGAAAGTGAATTTTTGTTTGTTGGAAATTCGTCTTTCTTGGTTGAAAATTCATCACTTTTTGTAGAAAATCTCTTTTAGTTGAAAATTCAATTATTTTGTTTAAAATGCAATATTTTTTTACTTGAAATCATAGGACTTTAAAGTTTTTCATATTGAATTCAATATGGTATTTACATTAATTTTATTTCAAAGAATTCATTCCCCTATTATTCCCCTATTTTCGTGAAAAATCATCCTATTTTACCGTTTTTAAGAGAATTTTCGGTCTACGTTACTTTACCTGTTATATTAAATATAACTTTTCCAGAAAATTGGTCATAATTGTATAATAGTGATTATGCTTTTATTTGGTCTAATATGGATAAATGAAGTGTATATAAAAGCAGCCTTCAGGCACACAAATTCAAACGTTATAGCATGTGCTTAAGGTTGATTGTCAGATTGGAATCACCGTCGTGTCGGCTTACCGTGTAGTAGCTCTATTGCAAATTAAGCTATGCGTGTATGAAATTCTATACATGGATTTACAGTCTCAACCCGCACATATTCGCCCGTTTACGTCGCACTTACGCTAATGCAGGTGACAGAGAAAAAAAGTTAAAGTTTATTTACGAACGGCAAGAGCTTAGAAACTTTTACGGGTTTCTATTTTTCTTTGTTCTTTAGAAAGAGGTCGAAAGTCAAAGGTGGAGTGTCGTAAAAATCGACTTTTAAGTAAAACTCCTTCTAAAAGTATATTTCCCGATTTTATGCGCTCTAAAAAAAGTCATGGTGAAGGACTATTTTCATGATTTATTACTCCACATTTTTGAAGCATCAATCTTCATGTATATATGTATTTTTTATAAAGTTATATAGAAACGATTTCAGTCCTCTTCAATTGCTTTCCTCGCAATTCTATTGTTCAAGTAGATAAGCAGATTAGTATAAGCTCTTGCTAGTCTGAAAATTTTGAAATTCTAAAGCTCGAATGCGGTTGTGAACTAAAATAATTTCCTTCTTGATTAGCTTCAAAGTATTATGACATTGAGTTGAAAATTCAACTATTTTGTTGAATATTCGCTCTTTTTGTTGAAAATTAATTTGTTGAACTGAAAATTGAACTATTCCTCTTAAAGATTCGCCATTTTAATTGAAAATTGAACAATTTTATTGAAAATACATTTTTTTGTTAAATATTAATTTCTCAACTGGAAATCTAACAATTCCATTTATGGTTGACAATTTATATCTTCTAGCAGAAAAAAAAACTATTTCGTTCAAAATCTGTGTTTTTTTTTATTAAAATATTATATATTGCATTTTTCGCTTAGAATTCATATTTTTTATTGAAAATTCATTTACTTGGTTCAAAGTTGAACTCTATTGTTGAAATTTTTTTTCAAGATTCATCATTATAGTTGAAAATGTATACCTTTTAGTAGAAATGTCATCTTTTTGGTTCACTATTACTATTATATTTTTGGTTGAAGATTCATCTTCTTTATTTGAAAATTTAACTACTTGGATAAACGTTGAACTCCTTTGCTAAAATTTTTTTTTCTTTGTTCAATTTTTGGGTGAAAAATGTATCTTTTTTAGTTGAAAATTCAACTGTATGAATCACCCATTTTAGTTAAAAACTCATGTATATATTTCATTCAAATTTCGTATTTATTGGTTGAAAATTAATCCTCTTGGCGAAAAATTTAACTATTGGTTGACAGTTTAACTCTTCTTTTAAAAAATAACTTTTGTTGTTAAGGATTCATCATTTTAGTTGAAAATTCATCTGCTTTTGGTTCAAATGTCTACTATTATATTTTTGGTTGAGGATTCATCTTTTTTGGTTGCAAATTTAATTATTTCTTTGAAAATTTAATAATTTAGTTGAAAATTAAACAATTTTGTTAGAAAGTAATTCTTTTTTGGACGAGATATTTTTCTCTCTGAACTGAAGCATCTTCCTTGGTTAAAAATCCAAATCTTTTGTTGAACATTCGTCGTTTTGGTTTTAAAATTCATCTCTTTTGGTAGAAATATGATCTTCTTCGGTTCAAACTGCAACTGTTTGATTAATTAATTTTTTTTTATTGAGAACTCAACTATTTAGAATTGAAATCTTTTTTGGCTGAAATGTCAACAATACATTTTTCGTTGAGGATACCTCTTTTTTCGTTGAAAACTCAACTACCGTCAATTGGGGTAATTTCGGACATGTGGGGCAAATTCGGATACTCCTAAATAGGTAGTTCAAATTACTTACGATGGTTTTAAATAGATTCTAGAACCAGTTAAGGCTCAAACTGATTCCAGATTCGGGTTGAAACCACCTTAAGTAATTTAAACTATCAATTTAGGAATGTCCGAATTTATCCCATATTTCCGAAATTACCCCGCTTGACGGTACTTGGTTGAAATTTGAACTCCTTTATTACAAATTCATTTTTTTTGGTTCAAGATTCATTATTTTAGATACAAATTCATCTCTTTGGTAGAACATTAAGCTATTTCATTTAAAAACATTTTTTTAATTAAAAAATAATTTTTCAAACTAAAAGTTTCACTATTTCAGTTTTGGTTGAAAATGGGAATTCTTTTGCTTGAAAATTCAATTGTTTAATTGAAAATTTATCTTTTTGCGTTGAAAATTCAAGTATTTTGTTGGAAAATCAACATTTCCTGTTGGTTCTAGCAAGTTGTAAATCTTCCAGGAGTGGGAGTCGGAACTAGGTGAATCTAAAGAAAAACGTTTAGAAAGAAAACAATTTCGAGAGTCATTGAGATTTATAGCCCAAGATAAGAAAATTAAAATTTTTCTCCAAACCTAAAAATCAAAATTTCACCTAAAACATTCCTCGCTTTAAAAATATTATGTCGATTATGTACAAATCGATTTTGAATCTACAAAAGTAGATCAATTTGATCTGAATTTGATAATAAGAATGATGTGGAACAGTTTGATATTCCATGATTTACTGTGATTAAAGGTACTCCAAGTTTGAAGCCCTTACTATTTTTAAAAAAATACAATTGTAGCTACCTGTAAAAGTTTCAGGTAATTTTTTTCTTAAATATTATAAAACCACAAAAAACTTATGAGAAAAAAAATTAAACATGTTCCAAGGACTTGAAACCAGTTACTTTTTCAGTAACGCGTCAATCTCCAGATTTAATTACATAGCTATATTATGCAATGGTGTTTTTATAAACGTCTCAGGTTCCCTTTGTACCAAAAAACAAACTGATAAAAGACTCGAGAGGAAAAAAATTACTTCTCAAAGCAAACTTCTTTGAAATTATTCACAGAGAGAATTTTGTATTTGGTTGCTATGGAGAAAAAAATGTATTGCTTCTATAGAAACAAAATCACTATGTTGTCCCAACAAACAAAACTGAAAAATTACTACTCAAATTTTTTAGAAATTATTCACAGAGAACATTTTTTATTGAGTTTCTGCGGAGAAAAAAAATGTTATTGTTTTTATAGAAACCAAAACATTATGTTGCCCCAACCAAAAAAAAATTACTTTTCAAAGCAAACTTCTTTGAAATTATTTTCAGAGAAATTTTGTTATTTGATTGCTATGGAGATGAAAAAATATGTTATTGCGTCGATAGAAACCAAATCGTTATGTTGTCCCAACCAAACGGAAAAATTAATTCCGAGAGCAACCTTTTTTGAAGTTATTCACAGAGATAGTTTTTTATTTTGTTACAATGGAGACAAAAAAATATTTTATTGCTTCCGTAGAAACCAAATCGTTATTTTGTCCCAACCAAACAAACAAATTATTTCTCAAAGAAGACATCTTTGAAATTATTTACAGAGAACATTTTTGTTATTTAGTTTCTATAGAGGGAAAAAATTGTTATTGTTTTTATAGAAACCAACTCATTACACTTTGGTAAAAAACTAAATTTAAAAAGAAATCATATTTTTAGGTTAAAAATTTAACTGTTACCTAGATAATTCATCTTTTTGATTGAAAATTTAACTATTTAGTTAAAAATGTATCTATTTTGGTTGAAAATTTAACTACTTGGTTGAAAGTTGAACTACTTTAGAAAAAATTCATTTTCTTAAGATTCACCTCTTCGATTGAAAATTTAACTTGATTTGATTGAAATGTAATAGTGACATTTTTTGTTGAAAATGTATCCTTTATAATATGAAAATTCAACTACACTACCGTCGGAAATTGTGTTCACGACTCTTGTGAGCGCTATTAAAAATCACTGCTGACTTCGAACCACGATATTTCGGAGAAAAAAAAAGAGATAGGGCATCTTTTAAAAAACAGTTGGAAAGCTTATGAAATCCCACGTCTAATGGTACCCAACAAATATTTTTTTGACCTTCTGAAAATAATACAGCACGTGAGAAATTTGAAAACAAAATTCAAGATTTTCTCAAATTTTCTACCTCAACTTCAACTTTTAGCACGACCCAGAGAAATTTTTTCAAACCCCTCAAAATTGTACGACATCGAGCCGGAAATCTTATCTTTAATTTAAGCCAAGAAAACTTAAAAATCTTCATGGGTACGCAAGATATGATTAAAAATGTTCAATCGTATCTGAGCTCAATTACTCACAATTGACACAATTACTGTACAATTAAGATCAGATACGATTGAACATTTTTTATCATATATAGGGTACCCATGAAGATTTTTCAAGTTTTCTTTGCTCAAATTAAAGATAAGATTTCAGGCTCGATGTCGCATAATTTTGAGATTTTTGAAGCAATTTCTCTAGGTTGTGCTAAAAGTTGAAGTTGAGGTAGAAAATTTGCGAAAATCTTGAATTTTGTTTTTAAACTTCTCACGTGCTGTATTATTTTCAAAAAGTCCAAAAAATATTTGTTCGTTGCCACTAGACGTGGGATTTCATAGGCTTTCAAACTGTCTTTTAAAAGATGCCCTATCTCTTTTTTTTCATCGAAATATCGTGGTTCGAAGTCAGCAGTGACTTTTTATAGCGCTCACAAGAGTCTTGCGCACCATTTCCAACGGTAGTGTATATTGTCCCAACCAAACAGAAAAATTACTTTTTAATTCAAACTTCTTTGAAATTATTTTCAGATACATTTTTTTATTTGGTTGCAATGGACATAAACAAAATATTGTATTTCTTCTATAGAAATCAAATCGTTATGTTGCCCCAACCAAACATTTTTCTCATTGTTATCCATTGATTTTCAACTTCCGAGAATTCGACACAGCTCTCTGAAAGCCAATCCCTGTAACTTAAGAAAATGCGTATAAGATTACCGGATTGGGTTTTGATCCACTGATAGTCTTGCACAATACAGAGCGTTTCTGCAACGACTCGCACAAGAAAGAAGTTGACTGACTTGTCGCACGGTCACTTGTTTTGTGGTCGTTCCAGATCACGTTCAACCGGATTTCTGAAGGACTACCTACTCGCTAATGTCAGATAGCCATCGTGATTGTAACCTTTTCTCCTTCTTTTTATTCATTTTTTTTGTTGCCCATTTCGTTTCTCATGTGTTTGGAATCGACGATTAAATTCTGCAATCTAGTCTCTCGAAATTATTGTTTCCTTTTCAGAGTAAATCTACGGATTACGTTTGTTTCAATCGTAAATTCAAATGTATTTCTCTACTATCTGTCTAAAAAATATAGATACCTCAATTTTTGTACAGATTATAGTAGAAATATCAGCATAAAATATTCTAAAAACATGAGACAAGGTACATGTTGCAAATGAAGGTTTTGTCTATGCTGATACAGAGTTTTGAAATTTTCAGCCGATTGGCAATTATTTCCTGATGAGTGAAAGGTTGAAAGTACCATTATCTTACGATCATTACAGGATACTGAACTTTGAATAGCTCTTAATCTATGAAAGTAAATTACAACAAATCTGCAAAAAATATATGAATTTCTTTAATTATTTCTGAGCACAATAGTAAATTTCAGAGTCAGTAATAATCATTTATTAGACTAGTAAGGTGTCATCACGGAAACTAAACAACGTACAGAGATAATAAATTCTTGAAGCAAGTTGCACATTTTTGGCTTTTGAAAATAATGTAGTAGTGTGATTGCCGGCCCGTCGATAATCGGAAAGCCCTTTGTATTTTCCAAATAAGAAAATAATTTTTTAAACAATCAAGATCAAATTTTTGCTCATTGACACTACATATACCATTTTTAGAAGAAAAAAATGTGCAACTTGCTTCACGTATGCTCACTGTACGTTGTTTAGTTTCGGAGATGACACCTCACTACTCGTTTGTTATTACCTTAATAAGAATGATTTTTTGTAGTTTATTTTCGTGGACTAACAGCCATTCAAAGTTCAGTGTTCGGAAATGATCGTAATATAATGGTACTTTCAAACATTACACTTATCAAGAAATATTTGCTAATCGACTGAAAATTGCAAAACTATGTATGTGCACAGCCTACATCTAATACATGTACTTGATCCCATATTTTTATAATTTTTTTCTGCTGAGATTTTCACTATAATCTGTACAAAAATTTAGGTACCTATATTTTTTCGTTAGATATAGTAGAACTTACATAAATTAATACCTCAGAGAGATACATTCATTTTTTGAATTGAGGAAAATTTTTTTGTTGTATCGTATTATGTTTTAATACAATAAAATTGGCAATTACTTTCTGTTTTCAAATAACCATACAGTCTTCTAATCACTGGAATGTTTATCTTTTGAAAATTATTAGTTCTGCAAATCTTCAACTTAATGTAATACAAAGGACGATTTTTCATATATTTAGGGGCCGTCCATAAACTACGTTACCAATTTGAGGGGGGAGGGATTCGTGGTACAAAATACGGTTCGTAACAGGGGGAATCAGTTTCCTGATTATATTTTTGGTTGAAAATTCAATTATCTGGTTTAATTTTAAACTCTTTTGTTGAAAATTCATTTTTTTTAATCATCACTTTAGTTAAAAATTCATCTCTTTGGTTTAAAATTTAGCTGTTTTATTGAAAATGCATATGTTTTGGTTGCGAATTCATTTTTTTAATGATAATGTATCATTTTTTTTTTTATTGAAAATTGATATTTTTAACTGAAAATTGATCCTTCCAACTTGAAAATTCAACTATTTAGCTGAAAATTCGTGTATTTTAGTAGAATATTAACCTTCTTGGATGAAAATTCATCATTTTTTGTTAAAAACGCAACTGCTTGGATAGAAATTAATCTGTTTTAATTGAAGATTCATCAGGTTAGTTGAAAATTCAACTATTTGGTTTAAAATTAACTTTTTTATTAAAAATTCTTATTTTTGGTTTGTCAATGCAACTATTTTGCAGTAAACTCATCTTTTAGCTTCAAAATGCAACAATTTGGTAGAAAATTAACTTTTTCGTTGAAAATTCATATTTTCCGGTTGCAAATTTAACTAATTTGTAGAAAATTTTGTGTTTTGTCTTGACAATTTATCAATTTGGTAGAAAATTAAACTATCCGGTTGAAAATTAACTTTTTTTTTTAAATTAACTACTTTGGTAGAAAATTCGTCTATTCAGGTAGAAAATCAATCTTTTTTGTTGAAAATTCAAATATTTGGTGGAAAACGTATACATGTTGTTGAAAATTCGTCTTTTTATGTAGAAAATTAATCTTGCTTGTTGAAAATTCATCTTTTTCATTCAGGATTCCACAATTTTGTTACAAATTTGTCGTTTTTTTGGTTGTAAATTAATTTTTTAAACTGAAAATTTGACGATTTCATTATTGTTTGAAAACGGAAATTTTTCAGTTGCGAATTCAACTATTTGGTTAAAAATAATTCCACTATTTTGTCAAAGTAATTTTTTTAATCGAAAATTCAACATTTTTTACAAATGCGTACTTTTGGTTTAAAAGGAAGTTTTTTTATTGAAAATTCAACTGTCTTCGAAGAAATTCATCTGTTTGGCTTGAAAATTTAACTATTTGATTAAAAGTTCAACTGCTTTGTAGAAAATTCATCTTTTTTTCTTGAAAGTTAAATTAATTGGTTAGTGATGCAACTGGAGAAACCTGTTTCACATCATTTCATAGAATATTAGAATAGCTCTAATTTGTGCAACATTTTTATTCGGCCCATAAAACATTTCTGAAACATATACCCATTCTTTCTTACATTTATTAAATACAATAATAAAGGGCGCTGATTAGCAATATGGAATTTCTCATAAAACTAACCGGCCAAGTAAAGTCTTACGAAAAATTCCGTAACGGTAGACAGTTCGATAATAAAACACTATCTCCTACAATAATAATAAAAGTAAAAAATAAGTAGGGCCTTATTTAGAGACTGTCGTTAAACATTTTTGAGAACAAGAAGAGTTTATGAGGACGTACAGCTCCTTTATTTACCTAGGGACCAATTACACGAAGAGCACAAAAAATGCAACTAGTTCAAAGCAAATTAACTTTTTGAATATATTATATTGAATGATAACACTAATATATAATATCTACTTTTAAAAATAAAGATTTGCCAAAATTAAAACAAAAAAATGTAATCTCTTCTGAGATTATGTAATTGAAATTGGTTCATCATTTTCATTTATAATTAAAACTGAATTTAATTTCCATTTTCTCATTTTAATTACTAATTGGTACTATAAAAATTAATTATTAAATTCTACCTCGATATTATCAATGAAATTCAATATTTTCTATATATAATGATATATAATAATTTACAATAATTAATCAAGTAATCCAGTTCAGTGATTAGCAGTAATTAATTTCAATATTTCCAAGACTTGCTGTCCTCTTTTCATATAAAATTATGCCCCGTTAAATCATCAAGAGTTGAACAACTGTATGAATAAGAAGACGAGCAAAAATGACAAGAAAATAAAAATATGAGGAATTTGTGAACGTTTATCCTCAAGCCGTATTGTGCGAGGATTGCCGTTTTTTGCGAGAAGATCGATAAAATCAACTCTGAATTTTCCACCGAGACTTCTCTGTCAATATTTAGCAAAGCCAAGTGATTAAGAGACTTAATATGCCAAGGAAAACATTTTAAAAATGGAAGTAATAGATTCTTTATTTAAAGGTGCTTAAAATCGCTTTATTACTTATCAGCTTAAGATTCATTTCTTATTATCGCCAAATTATTAATAATGAAATTGGAAATTTCACTGGTTTCGAATTAATTCACGTATTCAAAAGGTTCAAACAAGAACAATTCAAATTGAAAACATGTAAAATTTAAAAACTTAATTTTTAAGGTCGCTGTTCTCTTCCGGAAAAATAAGTCCGATTTTAATTTTCTCTTCCGGCATATATTAACGTGAACTTAATTCAATTCTTAAGAATTCTGCAGAATTTCAAAGAATCTAAGGTTAATTCCAACGAGTATAAAAATTTGTTTCCGGAAAACTATGCCAGAATAGAAAATTAAAAGTAGATATATCTTTATTATAGAGGTTGACAGAGAAAATTGAAATGGCGACGAGTGTGGCTGAGCTCGCTCTTGAATTCTAAAGAATTCAAAAGAATTTACGATGAATTCCAAACAATTTAAAGTTAATTAAATTTTTGCATGACTTGGAAAAAAATTATTTTTCATAATAAGAGTATATGGTATTATTTATTATAATTCAAAGGTTATGAAATAAAACAACAATCTAACGGAAGTAAAAATTAAGATTCGGCAAAATATGCCGGAAGAGTATATACAGCGTATTTTTGAACATGTTAAAGTATTTTCAAATCGAAAGTTTTAAATTAGACGCTTACAAATTTCGAATATTTCAAAATTGTAATTATTTCATTTCAGTTTTAACTTGGAAAGATATATAGAACTTAAAAATATATTAAATAGATAACCTCACGTCTTAAACAATTAAAAAAATGAGTTTAACACAGTTTATCCTTGCTGGATTAAAAAAAACTGAAAGTGTCTTGAACCACTTTTTTTTATTTTATAAATTAACAACCAGTTGCATTAACTGACGGATACCATCATTTTAGGACTTTTTAAAGAAAATAAATTATTTAAATAATGAAACAGTGTTTAAAATATTAACTTACGGTTTTGAACACATATCAGGTATTGCAAAATTGTCAATACTATTAATTAAACAATTTTCAGCTCTGCTATTATTGATCAGGTGAGAAAAATGGATGAGTACAACATGCATGTAGAAAGGATTGAAATTTAAAAAATATTAATTTCATATTATTTATTTAATGAACAATTTTTAATTGTAGTTTTACGAGGCTAGGAAACTCGCAAAATTAAAAACGAAATTAATAAATATAATATTTTAAGTTTCCTTGAATTAACTACAAAGTAGCAAAAACTAAAAAAAGACTTAAAAATATTTATCAATTTTAATAATCAAATTAACTTTGTAACTGGTATTGAATAGAAAGGCTTTCGGTTTTTCATGGAATGTACTAAAAATTAATTTTGAAAAGCAATTTGCGACATTACTTTATTTTTCGGTAAAAATGGTTAATGGTTCAAACAAATTCAATGAACAAATACACAATTCAGGCATTTTTAAACATATCTACTTTGTTTTTTCAGATTTTGTTAAAGAAGAGTTATGTTTAGGTGTTAAAAATAGCGAAATCACTCATTTGTTTACAAAAATCACTTAAACGAGAAAATGTATACCGGCTGGTAAATTATCCACGTAGGAGGTCTTTGTGGAGATATTGATATTTAATATAGTTGAAAGAAACAAATTCTGTATGTTAAAAAATGGTCCAATTGAGCATGTGTCCATTCAATTTGTTAAAAAATAACAATTTATAACGAAAAATAAAGAAATGTCGAAAATTATTACTGAAAAGGAATTTTTAATCCACTCCATGAAAAACTTAGAGCCTTTCTATTCAGTAACAGATGAGAAGTTAATTTGTTTATTAAATTTGATAGGAATGTTTAAAAAAATTCTTATACGTAATAAGTCGTAACTAAATATTACTTTTACATTGCGAAGAAAGTGTTATGGAATAAAATATCCACGTCTATTTAATCATTAAGAAAGCATTTTGGCTAAATAATTCGTTTATAACAAATGAACAATTTTTTATACTTGCTCATCACATTTTTTCAAAAATACCAAAAAATACGTTTTTGCTGCTCAGTGGTTAACTTAAAGACACTTCAAACATTATAATTATTTTGACTTTAATTTCACGGTGTTCCTACCGTTGAAAAAAAAAAATTAAAAATATTGTTTATTGAATGAACAGTATCCAATTTTCAATTAAAAATATCAGCAAAAATATTGGACATTTTGCAAACCCCTCCAGCCACATTATTTAGTACCCCAAACCCTATGCGATATCAAAAAAGAAAGTAAATCGATTAACAACTTTTTCCTTTTGAAATAGAATGCCCAAAAACAACTTCATCAGCTTGTTCTCCAAGAATAAGAAAGAAGAAAAATAGGGTAATGGGTATAGTGATTGGCCACATCAAAATGATCATATATTAAGAAATGTTGACGATTGAAACTTATAATAAATAGTGTGGAGTATGTTGAGAGCAACCTTGCATTGTTTATTAATAGTTATATTTGTAAATATTCCTCAATTACGTATATTTAAAACAAATGGCCAATCATTTGGGGGTGGCCAACCATTGTACCCTACTCACCGAATACTTTTTCCTTGTTCACTTTTCTTCTTTTGGCGCTACTTTCTTTTTTCCTTTGTTGTAACTTCCTACTTCCGGAATTACACTAAAACGAGAGAGCACACATCACAAATAAAAAACAAGAAACAGATTTCAAAGTCGTGTCACTCGGGAGTTCACTGGCACAGAAAAAAATCACAACAAGGTTGAGGTAGTACGCGAACCTGACCTACGACTTTTCGGCGGAAGCGGCAGCACAATAGAGAATAATAAACCCGGAAAGTGCGAAATCGTCAAAAAGCGCACACAAGAGCGAAAAGCTCACTTTGCGAAATAACTTAGATGTTTTTAGCTTTCACTTCTTTTTTTCTTTATATTTACTTTTTTATCTCTTTTATCTTGTGATCTTTTATTTCTTAGTATTCTCTCTCTCTCTCTTTCTGCTTTTATTATTTTTTTTTTTTTAATTCAGTTCTTCTAATGGCTGTTTTTTTTTACTTTTTTGCAGACTTTATCAAGACTGTGACAACGCGTGCAGTTGATAAACTTAAACTGACTGGTAGTTCTAGTACACACGATCTGCGCGGCTCGCCACTCGCGAACTGAAGACTGTCCACACTCGCGAGCGTCGCGCGCAACCGGACTCGTGCCGTCGCGACGCCCGCGTCGCACAATTCGCGCGCAATAGAGCTTAGGCGCCGAGAGATTTTCTTCTCCAAAGATCCCTGGATTACGGGGACTTATTAAATCCTTTAGATGAACGTCCAGACGGAATTAGAGTATGCTTTCTGTTTGGAGATTGTTTTTATCACCATGTTTTTAATTTTGTCGGCTCCGGGCAGGGGCGTTCAAAGAAGTTGAAGAACCATTTTTTTTAAAGCAAACACTCAATTCGAAACAAAGACGCTCTCCAAACAGCAACAGATGAGTTACATTATTGTTCCAAAACGGTAGTTAGGAGCATTCAAAACTACGTCACACTGCCACACAGTGTGGCCAAAACAGAGTTTGGTAGTAACTTGTTCCAAGTAACTAAGTTACTGAAAAGTTACATTATTTGTAACTTTTAGGGTAACTTCGTTACTATTTTAAAAAGCAACTTGCAACGTAACTTAGTTACGTTATTATGATAGGTTTATGGGTCAGTTATGGGTAGAAAATTAATCTCTTTTGGTTTAGGATTTCGCAATTTTGCTGAAAATCCATCTTTTTTGGTTGAATTCAACTGTCTCTGATTTCAAATTAAAATCTTTTTTGGTTGAAAATTCTTGTTGAAAATTCAACTCTTTTGTCGAAACTATTGTTTTGATTTGAAAATTCATCTCTTTTGATAAAAAAAACCTGTAGATGGTTCAGCTATTTTGTTGAAAATTTGTCTTTTCTGATGAAAATTTAACTACTTGGTTGAAACTTGAACTACTTAGTTGAAAATTCAGTTATTTGGTTGAAGATTAATAATTTTTTATAAGAAGCTAATCGAAAATACGACTTTTGCTGCCTCCTGACCGAAGCGAAAGTGGCTGATTCCTGCCGACTAACAGCTGGCGGGGTGAAAGTTACTTTCACCCCTAGGGGCGAAAGTAATGCATGGCATGAAAGAAAGTGATGGGATTATGCGCGCGCATGTCTCGTGCATCTCTGCTAACTTTACTACAGCAGCGCTCAACATATTCTCGTAGTTTCCATTATTCTCACGTGTCATCCAGTTCCAGTGTTATCGTTCCGTTGAAATCGAGTGTCCCGCCGAAATCTTGGAAAATCCGGTCTCTCCAAGCCACCCTTTTAATTCTGGTACTGTAATTTTTTTATTTCGATATGACTCAAAAGACAAAGAAAGCCGAATTTCCAATGCAATTGTTATGAAAAATATCGTACGTAGCTGATGGCGAATGGCGGCGATGTCGGACTCGTGTGTTGCCGTCCTCGCTTCGCGCTCGGGCGTCAACTTCACGCTAATCACCCATCTCTCGCTCCTAACTATGCAATATACTATTAATTGAAAATTAAATTATTTTGTTTCAAGTTCGTTTTTTTTGTGTAGAAATTTGAAATATTTTGGTAGAAAATTCAACTATTTAGTTGAAAATTAACTTACTATTTGGTTGAAAATGCATGTATTTTGTTAAAAATTTAACAATTTTTGCATTAAGTCCAACTATTTGGTTAAAAAGTAACTTTTTTGTGAAAGTTCATCCTTTTGGCTTGAAAAGTTAACTGTTTTGTTCAAGAGTGTTCTTTTTGGTTTGAAAATTAATTTATTCCGATGAAAAAATGCACGTTGGCAATATATTTTTTTGCAACATCCAACTCAAAAGTTGACGTTTGCATGGTTCTAAATGGTACCTAAAGGACTTTATTTGAGCAGACTTTGTGCGAAACTATTTTCGCGCATGCGCAGTTTGAAGATTTCCAGATAGCCGTTTTCTTCCGTCGTACAAAAGGACATAAGCGTCAACATTTGGCACAGCAAAGGGGCATAAGCCCCAAAACATTTTTTTTCATACAATTTTTTTTAAATAATTTTTTTTCAATAATATTTTTTTCAAACATTTTTTTCCAAATAATTTTTTTTCAAAAATTGTTTAATTTTTATTCAAACATTTTTGTTCAAAAATAGCTTTTTTTAAATATTTTTTTCAAACATTTTTTTTCACCAAATTTTTGTTTCAAACATTTTTTGTTCCACAAATTTTTTTTCTCAAACATTTTTGTTTGGACAGGTGTTGCAAAAAATAGCGTGTGATAACGTGCGCATAGGTGATTGCTAGTTCGTGTGATTGCATCATTCGCCTGCGACTTATGCTGCAAAATTCACACTCGCACACAATCACCTATTTTACGCACTTGTATCACAAATAACTATTAGTTCATTTCGCTGAGCAAATGGAGCCAATTCATGAAAAAATCGTCAAAATGTGCATTTATTTACAAAAATTGTTAAAATAATTAATATTTTAATCAATTTGAACAAAATCACAGCTCAGAGTTACCTGCATTACATTTTTAGTTGGTTCAGCAAAAAAAATGGGGCCTTATCGTGTAATAATGTTAATATGTGAACTTGTTTATGAATATTGTTTAAATAATCAACGGTTGTTGTTGATTTGAAAAAATGACAATAAGCAGTCATTGCTCAGACATTTTTGGTTGATTGAGTGCAAAAAAAATTGAACTTATTCATACAAAACTGGACAAAATGTACATTTTTGTTTATAAAAATGGTTAAATAATTAACATTTCTTGTCTATTGGTAAAGTTTCATAACAAAGAGCCGTTGGAAATACTATTCGTGGAACAATGTTGAAAATGTGAATTTCTTTATAAATATTGTTTACATATTTAAGAGTTATTAATTTGAAAAAATATTGATTCTACAAAAAATTGAGCATATTCATTGTGACTTACGAAAACCGTGTATTTGTTTATAAAAATTGTTTGAATAATTGTCAAACAGCAGATATTTCTAACTAATCGCAATTAGGCATTAATTTCTCTTATATTTGATATAAAAACTATGAATTTCAAACAACTAATCATTGCTAATCAGGAGAAAATGGCTTTTTTCATTAATTTGTTTAAAACATCATGAAAAATTTTTTTCTTACTCTAACCTATTTGAAATTATTGATAAATACTTATTTCACTGACTTAAGCTCTTCTTTAGTCAATTTGAAGATCTTTAAAAAAAGGTACATCGGAAAGGTTAGGAAAAAAATGAGACGAAAAAAATAAAAAGACAAAAGTCGTTCCACCAAAAAAATATGTACAAATATGTTATAAACTGTTCTTATAAAAATAGATCAAAAATAAAAAAATTAACTTTTTGGAAAAAGGACACAAGCTACAGGAACATTTTATTTAACCAAATTTGTCGCATAAATCATACCAACAAATTTTCTTAGAACCACCTTACGGTATGATGCGTATTTTTAGTTTGAATTTCAAAAAATAACATTGAAAATAAACAATGAAAATATTTTTGTTTCAATACCAATGCGTATTATGAATTGTAATAATATAAATTTATTGAAATGATACATTGTCCGGGGTAGCTAAGAATCAAAATTAGTGCAAAATAACAGGGAAAAAATTTAAGTAATCATGAAAAATAAAATTTGTGCGTTATTTTGCATTATCTGAATAAATAGTCCCAGACCGAGGTACATATATAAGTATACTATACATTTAATGTAACAGAGTTGAAGATAATCTAGAAAATTTTGCATTTTCAACCAAATAGAGTGCCAAGCACGAGATACGTGATGAGAATGATATCGATAAGGCCAAAGGTGCTTTAACAAAAGAGAATTCACAATCACCAAATCACAGTTGTCGATGCTTTGACCTTTAATTTTAGCAGGCTTTTTATTTTTGTTGGTTTGTTCAGGATTAAACTATTTTGTTGAAAACTAGTTTTTTCTTGTTAATTTTTTTTTTCAACTGAAAATTTAACTATTTCATTTTTGGATGAAAATTAAACTATTAAGTATGCATATATCTTTTTAAAAACATTTGTTTTATTGGTTAAAGATTTAACTATTTTATTAAAAATTAGTTTTTTTGTTTGTTTAAAACCCAATAGTTTAAACTTCAAATGTAAATTTTCCATTTTGGGTTGAAAATATATCGTCTTCAGTTGAAAATTCAACTATTTAGTTGCAAATTTATGTATTTCGTTGTAAGATCACCTTTTTTGGTAGCAAGTTAATCTTCTTAATTAAAATTTCAACTACTTGGTGAAAAATTGCATTACGTTGTCAAAGATTAATTTTATTGGTTAAAGATTCATCTCTTTAATTAAAAATTACCATTTTTTTTAATTGCACTGTTTAGTACAAAATTCGTCTTTTTGGCTTATAAATTGAACTATTTAGTTGAAAATTCTTCTTTTCTGATGGAATTAAACTGTTTTTTATTTAAAATAAACCCTTTTTTTAGTTGACGTATCAACTATTACATTCTTCGTTGAGAATTAATATTTTTTGGCTAAATTCAACTGTTTTTTATATACAATTAAAATTTATTTTCGTTCGAACTATCGACTACTATACTTTTCGTTAATAATTAATTTTTGTATTGAAAATTCAACTAATTGGTTCAAAATTTAACTTTTTTTCAAAAATACTTTTTTTAAGATTCATTACTTTAGTTGGAACTTCCACTATTTTGTTAAAAATTTAATGTTTTTTTCTTTAATTAAACTATTTTGTTAAAAACGCATCTTTTTTGTCGAAAATTTAGCTTTTTAAGTGTTAAGAAAAAGAAAAACTCCCTGAAACTTTTGTAAAAATTTTTTAGTGTGAAGGAATCATTTCTTTTTATTAAGAATAACATTGTCATCGAATAAATAATACTATTGTAAATTGTATATTCTGTTTCAGTTATTATGTAGAGAATTACGATAAATAACAGTCAGTGTTTTCCAACTACGAAAGAAAGTATAAATAAATTACGTATAATAGTATATTGTGCTACAAGTGCGGAAAGTAGGCAGTTCCACACGTGTGTGAAGTTTGCTGTACGAGCCAGAGGCTAGTCGAAGGGTAGGTATAGGCGAGTCGTAGTCGAGTTGGAGGCGAGCCAACGGCAAGCTGCAAACGAGCCGAAGGTGAGCTGGAAACGACCCGAAGATGAGCCGATAGCAAGTACTGTAAACTTCACAAGAGTTTCAACTATCCATGTTCAGCACCTGTTGCACACGAAATTTTTGTAACAAATGCAGGAAATTTTTGATTTCAGAAAGAATAAAAACAAATTTTTCTGAAATTTATGATGATTTTTGAAAATCCATGGAAAAATTACCAAAAATTACGAAAAATATCCAGAAATTTACGGGATCCAAAGCCTTTTGGAAGAAATCCAAAAATTTCCGTTAATTTATGGAAATTTTCTAAATTACCGGAAATTTCAGGTATCATTTCATGGTAATATTTCATCGCGCATTTCATTTTCATTCATATTTCATGGCAATTTTTGAATATCTATGGTAAAATTACCAAAAATTACGGAAAATATCCAGAAATTTACGGTATCCAAAGCTTTTTGGAAGAAATCCAAAAATTGTCGGTAATTTATCGGTAATTTATCAATCACTTATGGTAACTTATCACTTCGAGTTTGTCCAACCACTATTTACTACTCAAAATCAGTCTCCAAAGCGTGAAAAAGTATTCTGGCTCGAACTGCGCAGGCGCAGCAGCTAGAAAAAGCAATCTTGCTTAAAGAGCGCAAGCGCAGAAGCTAGAAGAAATCTTGTTATAGCTACTTTTTACCACGGTTTTAAAATTGGCCACTTCCCGCTCGCAATACATGCCTCGAAAAGCGAACATGTCGTGCATGCGTTACAAAAAAGTTTTATCTAAGTTCCATTTATGAACTTTTTGTCGTCTCGTTGAATTTTGTGTAACCCGGGGACCCGGTGGTGGTTGTAAACCACTATACAATAAATGATGAAAATTGAAAATGTGGTCAGACTTTCTGGAAAATGGCTTCTTGGAAATAAATTCGCAGAAACGTTTGAAGATAAAGTGCGGCATTAGAGATTTTCAAGGGGTTCTATTTTTACTCTAGAAGATTGTGCTGCTTTACTGCTTCCTTCTCAGTTGTCGATTTTCACTATGGTTTGGTCAGGCGACCCAATTGCAATCCGACCAATCCCGTCTCGACTCGCCTAACAATTTCACCCCCTTCCTTTTTCAATTGATGTGCTTTGCTAAACGTCGAATTTTTCAGTTACGTGGAAAGAATTTCTGTCCTCCGCTTGGAAAACTATACACATTTCAGATGGAAGCTGTTCGCAAGAAAATTGAATTTTTTGCAATATTTAACTGGGATGCCCTAAATTCATTACGACATTACAAAATTCTCTTTATTTGAGTGAATATACAAAATAATTTAATTGCCGAAAAAAGATACCGATATAAAATTGTAAGTAAGAATTGTATTTTCAGTTGTAGAAACTGAAAATATCAGTAAATTACTAGGGTGGTCCAAAATTTGTACCTGTAAAAATTCTACTTTTGATTTTTGGTGATCGACCCCGCCCCCATCCCAATTTCTTCGTTTTCCGGAAAAAAGTGCATATCTTTTTTTAATCAGTCAAAATTGTTATCAAATTAATAGCGTCCGACTTGTCACTTCCCACACGGAGAGACTTTTAGTATCAATATCTATTTTATCGCATATCCATAATTGAAATAAAATATACGAATTTAGGGATAATCGAGGTACGGTTAGAAAAAGTCGAATA
>JAABKJ010002247.1:0-28495 GCA_011634705.1 Andricus grossulariae
GGATTCAGCGCATCAAAATCCTTTGGAAATGTTAGGTCTGGTCTCTGGCTTTAAAATTTGTCGGCCTGTGTAATTTAAAAACAGTTAAAAACATGAAAAACGTGAAAAATAGAAAAGTTTGATAAAACGACGCTAAGGTAGACCATTTTTATCTGTATTGCATCAATAAGAAGGCATTCAATAAGAAAAAACATCAATAAGAAGTATTGAGACATCGTAAACGTTTTAGACTCTTTAAAGTAAAGTGGATCAATGTACTTGAAATTAATTATACATATTCAGGGCCTACATGCGTTACTTTTCGACAGAGTTATGTTTTCGATGCACACTTTTTTTTTCGTTTGTTTATTTTCCTTATTTTCCATCAAAAATTGCAATTAATTATCAAACTTAATGAAAATTATGCGCCTTACATGAGCATCGGCTTGAATACTAGGATGGTCCAAATTTTTTTTCTCAAATTTTCACGCATATCGCCCGCAAATTTGTTCGAATCTACAAAAAAATAAATCCATTTGAAAAAAAAAAAAATGATATTTAGAGGTGGCGCAAGCCCCATGACGTTCAACACGTATTTCCCATAAGAAAAAAGACGTTTTTATCCATTTTATTCAGAATCTTCAATATTAGGTGAATTAAGTTGAAATTCAACATTTCTCTTTACAATTAGCCATTAGATACGAATAAAATATTAATTTTTCAATATAACCACCATAAGTCTGTTTTATAGGGCCCCAAAAAAACCCATAAGTGAAAAAATGGGTTTTGCGGGCTTTTGGCGCTAAATGTGATATTTTTGCGTTTTTTTTTTTTATTCGAATAGTTTCTAATGCATAAAATACTACTTCATAATGGTAATCAGATGTCAACTTACATTTTTCAAACAACTTCATATTGTTTTTAGAAATGTTCTCTTAGAATAGAGTCAGAAAGTCGCGGTTTGTTTTTAAATTTCCACTTTTTATCCTACTCGATTTTGAATCCACAGTAATCTTAATTATTGCCTGTCTTGCAGCGTTTTTATTTACTTTTTTTTGTTTTTTGCAGCGGAAGTGATAAAAGTGAGAAAGACGAACATTATGTGTGGTAAAATTAAAATTCATCAGATGAATTATGTATTGTTTTGAATTACTCAATAAATTACATAAGTGGGTTGAATAAAAAATTAATTTTTTCAGGTAATCTTTATGACAATTTTTCCACCACACTCATGCTGCATTTGTGTAAAAATAATTCAGAAATTTTTGAAAATTTATTGCAGGAAAATTCTACCGCTCCCCAAATTTTTGCCGCCCTCGGCTGCAGCCTATGTAGCCTATATGGCAAATTCGCCACTGCCCCCATAAGTGTGTTTTATAGGGTTCCAAAAAAACACAGTAGGTTTTCTTTAATGCAGATTGTTAAAAAGTCACTGCTTTTTAAAAAATTATCTACTTTTCGTCCAATTTTTAATTAAAGTGAGGTACATAATTAGAGTTAACAAAATAATTGTCTAAACAATAATAATGCTGGAAAAATGCGGGTTTTCTGTAATTGTCAACTATTTGTCGACTTTTCACTTTAAGTTAGTTGCTAGCTATTTCAATTTATCAAAAATAATCATTTCGAAAAATTATTATTGTTAATAACTATCTTCTTTATTAATGCTAGATAGTTGCGGTTTCTTCTGAAATTTTGAACTATTTACTCCTTTTACTAAGTGAAGTAATAAATAATGCACGTTAACAAACATAGTTGTTTAAACAATTTATTATTGTTCACCCTTAACGGTAATAAAATTTTTAACTGAAAATATGAGGACCAGCAGTAAGAAACTGCAAAAAAAAAATATATATAAGTACGAGTCAAATCAATTTTTGTCCAGAATACTATATGAGGGTGGTTGCAAAACTTCATTTTCAAAATTCCACCCTGATTTGCGTTTGTTTCTTTGCAGGCAAATACATATTACTTATAGGAAGTACTATATAGTGTAGTCCAAATTTATACCTGTAAAATTTCGATTTGTGGTGATCGATCCCCCCAATTTCTTCGTTTTCTGGAAAAAGAAAATGCTTAATTTTTTTTGACGTTAGCTCGTGCCCCCGGGCTTTTGAAATTAACATCGGGCTTTAAATGGAAAAGCTCGGTTTTTGAAAAAAATCAAAAAAGAAGTACGTGTTATCAACTTTTCGTGAATTAACGTATAGTCACCTCTTAAGAAATTTTTAGGAAATAATTTCCAGCCAATAACTTTTGAATTTGATTTTCCCAATACCCTTTTATTGTTCCCGAAAAATGCCCCAAAAAATACATAATATCAGTTTTCTATCAAATTCATGCTAAAGACGGTATATTTTAGAATTCGTTCAACATGAATAATTTTTAGTTGATAAGTGACGAGTTTCCAAGTATTTTTTAAAATAAGCTTGAAATGTTTAAACAATTATTATTTATTTAAACAATTTCCCCCCTGTAAGTCGTGAAAAACTATTATCTTTCGGGATAAATGATATAAAGTTGATAAATGTCAAGAGTAGTACTTCTTCTTTTACATATTTTGTAATTATTCAAACAATTTTCATTCGTTTCAACAATTTTTCTCCTTAAAATCGTAAAAAATGATTATTTTATGGAATTGATTACAATATTAACAAATGTTGAGAGTAATATGTTTTTTGAAAATATTTTGTAATTATTTAATTGTTTAAATAATTTCAAAAAATCTTGAACAAAAAAACATTACTCTTAACATTCGTTACTTTTGTCATTATTTCCAGAAAGGAATAACTTTTCACGCTTTACAGGAGAACAAATTTTGTAAACAAATAAAAATTGTTTAACAAATTTCTAAATATCCTCAAGCAAAAGGAATGTTACTCCCAACATCTACTAATTGTTTCATTAATTCCAGAAAATAATACATTTTCACGCTTTAAAGGGGAAAACATTTTTAAAAAAATGAATATTATTAAGATAATTACAAAATATCCCTTAAAAATATATTACATTCAACATTCGTAAATTGTATCAATTAAAAAAAATAATAACTTTTCACGATTTTAAGAAGAAAAATTGTTTAAAGGAATGAAAATTGTTTAAATAATTACTGAATATGTTTAACAAGCAGTACTACTCTTGACATTCATCAACTTTATATCATTTATCCTGAAAAGTAATAACTTTTCACGTTCTACAGGGGGAAAAATGGTTTTAACAAATAATAATTGCTTCCAGAAATAATAATAAGTGTTTAAGCAATTTAAAATTATTTTAAAAATACTACTAAATCCTTGAATTATCGATTAAAAATTATTCATGTTGAAAAAATTCCAAAAAATGTGGTCCTCAGCATGAATTTGATAGAAAATTGCTATATAGCATTTTTGGGGGAATTTCCCGGGCACAATAATAGGGGTTTGACGAGGTCAAAATTGAAAGTAATGGTGTGGAAATTATTGAACATTCCTTAAGAGGCGACTATACCTTAATTTACAAAAAGCTTATAGCAAGTACTTGTTTTTTCAATTTTTTGGAAAATGTAACTTTTCCCATTAAAAACCCGATTTGAATTTCAAAAGCCCAGGCGCATGAGTTATAGTTAAAAAAATATGGGTTTTCTTTTTATGAAAAATGAAAAAATTGGGTGAGCGGATCGGTCACGAATAATTGAAAGTCGAATTTTTATGTTAAACATTTTTTTTAACTCGATATATTCATAAATGTGCTATAGGTAAGATTACCATATATACTGGATTATCTAGAAATGGCAATAAATTTCGCGTGCTGATTGAGAATCTCGGAGACTTGACCGGTCGTGACTCCTTGGGTTGAGCCAGTCTCTTATTGCGACAAGCTTGGGGTCTTTGGTTCTTTCGCATGCAGATGCAGAGGAACGACCTTTGGAGAGGAGTTACGTGATGGAAGGATGAATGCACTCTTGGGGCAAAAACGAGTCACTCCAGTCTCCCAAATACTCCACTCTATATAGGATGGGCCAATAGCCTTAGATTGGAAATTCCCAATCAAATTAGAAAGTTCCAGAATCGAGGACATTCTATGAGATTCAAGATTCTTCAAGGGCATTGAAGAATAGTCTGCTTAGAAAGATTTCAGAACATTTCCAAAATGCTACAATAATCTAGAAGATTCATCTAGCAGCAATATTGTTTTTACCGCAGAAGAAAATACCTAAATCTGATAGTCTGCATAATAAAAGAACACAAGTATTTAGCTTAATATTTAACCTAATTGTTAAAAACAATTATATTTACTATTTGGTCAAAGCATTGACAACCGTAATTTGGTGATTGTGAATTCTCTTTTGTTAAAGCTCCTTTGGCTTTAACGAACACATTCTCTTCACGTATCTCGTGCTTCGCACTTTATTTTGTCCAAAATGTGAACATTTCTACATATCAAATGTACTTTATATTTATTTCTTTACCTCGAGCCGGAACTGCTTTTTTCATTTTATGTTCAAATCGACCGTCTAGGTGCATTGAGGCGTTGAAACGGGCACGTTTGATCAAAGTTCACACATGTCCGTTTATAGACATTTTTTTATTATTTTTTTTTCTTTATCCCTTGGGTGATATGAACCGTTTGTGTACACCTTGTGGATAATGTGTTTTGAAATTCAAATTAAAGAAAGCAGTAAAACTCTTTTCTTTCGGAAAAAATTTAGATTTTTTTAAAATGTGTTTTTCCTACATTGTTATACGATAATTTATTTACGTCGCGCTACGCGCTCGGGTTTATGTACTTTTGTACCATTTTTTTTCTCTCAAATCTGAAAAATACGTGTCGCCTACAATTCCCGCGAAAAGAAACGGGATTTTATTGCCGAAAAATTGTACGACTTCAAGTATACGGCTTGATTCGAATCTTGGAAAAATGGATTCAATCTTTAGATTAACAATTTTTTTCAATCTGCTCGAGATTCTTTGATTTTTAATCACCGCAGACATAATTTTCCTATACAAGTCATAATTTTTTTTCTTACAACATCATTTAAATGGAGTCAAAAGTTCAAGGAAAAGTTTTACAATTTCGTAGGTAGATATTTATGGCCGTAAAGTTTCATAAGTCTAATCGCAGACTAAACAAACATAAAGGTAACAATCTTGAAGTTACATAGCAGTCTCATGTATTTATTATGAATCAGCTGCCAAAATTTTGAAATTCGAAATAGCGGATTCAATATAACGGCAATAATTAGATTTTTTTACATATTTTAATGGAATTTGGTACGTGCGGATTTTCAAGGTCTATCCAAATTTTAAGAAGAATGGGTACAAAAGCTGGCTGTAATACCGCAGCAAATAATTTAATAAATTACACTTATAATGATTAACTTCTACATTCTGAACTGCCGTTCTTCTTTGTACTCATTTATCACCATTTCAACACCTTCCTCAAAAGTGTACAAATAATAATAATAATTCGACAAGAAGGCGAACCAAGCCAAAAACAGTTTATGGTTTTATTACTCTGTCTTGAAATAAAAAAATGTATATGTAATATCTTAACCAATTCCACTCATTTTTCAAGGTTCAAGGATATGAAATTACTGTTTTTTCGATTCATCATATCAGAGTACCATATTTGTATCTTCAGACAAATTTCACATACTTCGAATTAAAAAATTTAAAAACTTTGCACTCTGTAAAATTCTCAGTTATAAAGTATAGACATCCCCAAACAAGAACTTTAAATACAAAATATTTTTTTTTGAAGATGGTCGAGAGTCCTTGAATTTTTACTAGCGCAAACGGAATGTACACTGGAACCTGGAATTATGAACGTTTGCGGGAACGGCTAGCAGTGGCCTTGATCGTAAGTCCAAGAAATCAAAATGTAAACATTTAGGACCGTGCAAACCATTTCCAATTGGATTACATAATATTAAGCAAAATACGAAAAAAATATTTTTTTACAAAAAAACTGAATTTTCAATAAAAAAGCTCAATTTTAAACCAAAGATGTGAATCTTCAAAAATAATAATTTTTTATAAACTAGGTAAACTTTTAACCAGTTAATTGAATTTTCAACTAAAGAAAGATGAATTTTTAACAAAATAGTTAAATCTGCAACAAAAAAGATCAATTTTCCAGCAGGTAATTTTCAACAAAAAACTTAAATATTGACAAAAATAGTTTAATTTTCTACTAAATTGTTGAATTCTCAAACCAAGCCAGTTTCATTTAAAGCCAAAAGGTTATATTCTTAACCAAAAAGAATGATTTTCAATCGAAAAGATTAATTTTTGCGCAACAAAGATGAATTTTTAACTAAATAGTTGCATTGTCAACCAAAGAGATGAATTTTCAACTAAAATTATGAATAAAAAAAAAAAATTTCAGACAAAAGTGTTCAACTCAATAGATGATTTTTTAACCCAGAAGATTAATTTTATAAACATGGAATAGTTCAATTTTCAACGAGGAGATGAATGTTCGAGAACAACCAAAATGAATTTTCCAGCCAAATATTGTTATGATTTCAAGTCAAAATAAATACATCAAATTTTCAACAAATAAGATTAATTTTCGGATGAAAAAATTAATTTTCAACAAAAAAACAAAACTTTTCCGCAAAAATGACCATTTTTATACCAAAAAGGCGAATCTTACATTTTTATTTGATTTTTGAGTACTCAAAATAAAAAATTAATAAAATTCCACCAAAAAGCACGAATTTTCATACAATACATTAATTTTTGAGAAAATTTTTTGAATTCTAAAACCAAAAGGTCGAGTTATGTATCTACAAATTTTTTCAACCGAAAAATATGATTTTTTAACAAAAAAAAATAAATTTTCTAGCATAAAGTTGAAGTTCCATAAAAATAGTTTAATTTTGATCAAATAGTTACATTTGAACCAAAGATATCAATTTTTAACAAAAAAGTTAATTTTCAACCATTTTCAACTGAAAGGGATGAATTTTCAACCAAGAAGAATAATGTTTTACCTAAAAAGACGAATGTTGAATTAAATACTTACATTTATAACTATAAAAAATTCGATAAAAAATATAATTTTGCAACTAAAAATGGAACACTTACATTGCTATTGGAAAAAATGTATTTAAAGAAAACACGAATTTTCGACAAAATAATGCATTTTCAATAAAATAATAAAATTTTCATACTGGAATTTTTATCCAAACAAGATGAATTTCGAACTAAAAAGACGAATGGATTTTCAAAGGAATATATGAGCTTTTGAACAAATATATGAATTTTCAACTTAAACGGTGAAACTGCAAACCCAAACGTGAAATTTTCTACTAAACAGTTGATTTTTCAACCTGCAAAATACTAATTTTCTACTAAAAAGACATCTTTTTGAAAAGATAGTTTAATTCTCAACCAAGAGCTGAATTTTCAACTAAAATCATGAATCTTCAATGAAAAAAGACGAATGTTGATCAAAATAGTTGTCTCCTCGACAAAAGAATTAAATTTTCAACAAAATAGTTTAATTTTTAACCAACTGCTGGAATATTTTACCTAAAAAGATGAATTTCCAAGCAAATAATTGAATTTTCCAACAAAAAATATTGAGCTTCAACCAAAGACAGTTGAACTTTTAACCCAAAAAGTTAAATTTTCAACACAAAGATGGATTCTCTACGAAAAATATAAAGCTTGATATTTTAACTATAAACGAAGAGACTTTTTCCCAGAATAGTCCAGTTTTGAAGCAAAGAGTGAAATTTTCAACAAAATAACTAAATTCTTAACAAAACAGTTAAATTGATAACCAAATGGTTGAATTTCCAAGCTACAAAGATGAGTTCTCAACCACAAAGAGGAATGAATTTTCAAACAAATATATAAATTTTTAACCAACGATATGAATTTTTATCCAAAATGGTGAAACTGCGAACAATGAAATACAGTTTTCACAAAATTGTTCAATTTTTTATCAAAAAATACTACTTTTCAACCAAAAAGAAAAACCTTCTGCAAATCATTTGTATTTTCAACCAGCAAACAATAATTTTCTACAATAAACAAAAAATTCTAAATAAAAAATTCCACACCAAAAATTATACATTTTTAAAAACTCCTAGTCTTCACAAAAATATAAATTAGAGCATATTTTTAAAAATAGTACTAAAAAAAGAACCAAATAATTTATTATAAAAGAACTACAAAGTCCATAAACTTTAAAATACTCCTAATATTTGTGTTGTTCACAATCATATAAATAGAAAAATATTTTTAGAAATACTTCAGGTTAAAAAAGTTATAATTAAAAAAAAGGTGAATAATAAAGCTGAAAACTCCTAAATTTTGACGATACCATTACAGAAGCGAATTTCATAGAAACGAAAATTCAAAATAATTATCTATGCAATAATAAATGAATAAATTACCAAGAAAATATTTTCCAAATTAGAAATTTGTTTAAAATTCAACGAAAGAGATGAGTCTTTAACCCAATGTTTTTTTAGTTAACTAATTCAACCTTCAACCAAATATTTAAATTTTTAACTAAAAATGATGAATTCTCAACGAATAATGTGATAGTAGATATTTCATCCAAAAAAGATTTTAATTTTAATTAAAAAGCAGTTGAATTTAATCAAAGAAGTCACAGTTTCAAACAAAATAGTTGAGTCATCAACTAAAAAGATTAATTTTCAAGCAAATAGATATATTTTTAACCAAAACGGATAAAATTTTGTGCCAAAGAAGATTAATTTTCGAACCGAAAAGATGAATGTTCAAAAAAATGGTTGAAATTTCATAAATATAATTGCAGTTGAATTTCCAAAACCAAAATATGGATTTTCAACAAAATAGTTACTTTTCTACCCAAACAGTCGAATTTTCAACTGAAAATGTGGAATTATCATCAAAAAAGTTACAGTTTCAACCATAAAGAATGACTTTTAAACAAAATTGTTGAATTTAATACCAAATAATAAACTTTTTAACCCAAAATATAATCGTCAGGAGGAAATATAAATACAAGGCAAAGAAGTTACTAATAAGATTATTATGTTAGGGTGGCTGCTCACTTCCTTCCAAAAATTCGCTAACTTTCTCTGACCAATTTATCCTTTTCCCTGACCATTAATATTCAAAGACCAGAATTTTAAAGTACAAACATATGTGAAATAGAATCGTTTATAAAGTGAATAAAACAATTTAAACTTCAAGACTTTCAATTTGGTTGACAGTTATTTAAAGTACCTTTTGAAGATATTCCCAGACTTTTTTTAAATCTTGTCATAATTCCTGTATTCCCCTGACCAATGAAATTCCCCGACTTTTCCCTTTGTTTCAGATTTTCCTGACCTACGCTCATACTGGAAAGTCAATTTGTTTCAAACAAAAAAGATTTAGAAACTCAAAATGTGTTTTATTTGGTAAAAGCTAGAGAATTTTTGCGTGTAAGGTAAAATTTATTTTAAACAATATAACACTTTTGTTCTGTAGATTTTTGTCACAGTTTTTGTAATAATAATGAGGACATTTTGAAAAAATTTAAAGTTTTATATTGTGAAGGAAATTTATCATTCACAAAATCTTTATATATCTTGTTTTCTAAAAATATTCCCTTGATTTTAAGTAGTTGCGACATACGAGAACCGTGATAAACAGCAAGAACGCTATTTTCTAACATTTTCAACTTTATTGAAACAACAAGAAGGCAATCTCGTGAAACTTGTAAATAGTCTACGTTACCTTCACCAATATAACCTGTTCACAATTTACTGCCTAAAAGTGAAAAATCATGAATTATTTATGCACACAAGCTATTTTACTTTAATTGATTCGCGTCTAAAACAATTCCTTGAATGTATTGAACTATTTACTCACAGAAACAGCGCAGAATTCGATCAAACATACAAGCACGCACCTAAAGAACCTAATTTCCATGCTAATTATTTCCGTAGAAATGAGTTCAAAGATTCTAATTAAATTATTTGCAATTATTCTCATATAAACGGGGATGAATTTGTATTATAAAAAATAATAGCTTGCATTTTTAGGATCTTTAGAAAATAAAAACAACAAAAATCCAATAGAAAAATATGAAACTCAGACAGTGGACCTCTACATTATAAGCGATTTTGAATATTGTTTGTTGTTGAAAAATTCGATGACTAGAAAGATACAACTTAGGCTCTTGTGCGTGTTCAGATTCATAATTTTTTTTTTGAATCACCTCATTGATAAACCTTAGAGGGCTTATTTTAACCACTAATATCTCAAAATTGGAAAAAATATTTCTAAAAATAATAATAACATTTCTTTTAAAGCTTCCTCATATTGCAAAAATGGTTTTTTCATAGCAAAAATTTGTTCATTAACATAATTCAATGTTTATTCAAGAACAGAAAAGATTCCTTGATTCAAGATAAATCGATTAACCTATAATATTAATGCATTTTATTAAAGATTGATGAAGCTATGGTCATTTGTAAAATTTAAAAAATAGACCTTTCAGAGAAAAAATGTTTTCATTAACATAATCCATTTACGCAATAACATGATGGCTTGAAACTAATCGATTGATAGTTAATTCTGAATTTTTTTATCAAAATTGTTTGAATAATTAATAATTCTTGTAAATTTTCAAAGTATCATAGCAAGGAGTCATCGGAAATATATTTTTAGTTAATTACTTTTAAAAAATTGAGCCTATTTATTGAAAAATATCCGAACTTTGAATTTTTTTCTCAAAAACCAAGATGGAACCCTCTTATTCTGGACCGTCGATATTCCCAATTTTGAAACGTAAAATTGAGAAATTTGTAAAATTCCTAACTACAAAGAATATGCCAAATGTATCTATTGTTTCGTGAATACCAATAAGCATGTATTCAGTTCTTCTAGGGCGCCTTTTTCCGTAATCGATGTTTAATTAGCTTAACTCATCAAGCATTGTTTTCTACAATGAGTTAAAGAGTCCTTGAATTTTAATTGCCGCAAATAAAATTTCCCTACAGAAATAGCATTTTTTATACTGCGTCATTATTTAAAATCGTCTAAACTGTGACTACATAATTCCTCAACAAAATGAAGAAAAAATCTTCTTTGATTCTTCTAATAGTTTGTGCGGTTTTATTATTAGAAATTGCAGTTTCATCTGAGGAGCAAAACGGTGAGTGACCTTTTGTTCATTCTCATAATTTATGATAAAGTATTGAGTTTGTCCGAAATTTCACACCCTGGCTTTTCAACGGATATGCGCGAAGCTTAGTTTCGTAGAAAATAAAACATTGAGATTAGCTGAAGGTTAATTTAATTGTGCAAATAATTAAAGAAAGAATGGTAAAAACAAGCTGGACTGTGATGAATGAATATCGTGAGCTTTTGTAATATAAACTAATATAACGATAAAAATGATCGTTTTTCCAAATCAAGTTTGTTGTATCTCGTGCTTTGCACTCGATTTAGTCCAAACTGCGAACTTTTCTACTTCTGGGACTGCTTATTCAGATACTGCAAAATAATGTACAAATTTTATTTTTTATATTTACTTTAATATTTGTTCCTTATTTTGAACTAATTTTTATTCCCAGCTGCCCCTGAAAAATGTATCATTTCAATAAATTGACGTTATTGCAATTCATTAAATGCATTGATGTTGGAACATAGGTATTTTCATTGTCTTGTTTTTATAATTTGAAAAAGTGCGCTTCCTATAAAAAACAATTATGTTAATGAACATTTTGTTGCACTTTGTGTCGTTTTTCCAAAAACATAACTTGTTTATTTTCAAGTTTATTTTTTGTGATTTAAACAAAAAATACACATCCTATCAAAAAATAATTCACAACCAATTTGTAGATCCTTTTTGGGTAAAAAACTTTGGTTTATTAAATTATTTCGTACCTTGCGTTGTTTTTCCAACAATTTACTTTTTCACTGTTAATGTTAGTTTTTACGATTGAAACAAAAACTACGCGTTCCATCAAAAAATGAGTAATAACAAATTTATAGATCCTGTTTGAGTGTACAACTTTTGTCTATTTCTTTTCCTACCTCGCGTCGTTTTTCCAAAAACTTAATTTTTAATATTATTTTTCACGATTGAAACAAAAATTACGAATCCTATAAAAAATATATTAATAACATATTTGTAGCACTTTTCTGGGTGAACAACTATTTTTTATTTATTTTTTCCGTAGCTTGTGTCGTTTGTCCAAAAATTTAATTGTTTTATTTTTAATATCATTTTTTACGAATAAAGCAAAAATTACGCATCCCATCAAGAAGTGATTATCAACAAATTTGTAGATCTTTTCTGGATGCACACTTTTTCTTGTTTCATCTTTTATCGTAGCTTGCATAGTTTGACCGCAAAATAGAATTGTTGATTTTTGATTATTTTTTGTGCGATCCAAATTAGCATTTTCGATTTTTCAAGAAAATTCGAAAAGTTGTTATAATAATCTTGTAGGGCTTTCGAAAAGGAACGTTGTTCTTTCCTTGACTTTTTTTTATATCGTGCGTTGTTTGGCTTAAAATGTTCATTTTTTATTTATTTTTTTTTTATTTTGAAAATGCTACAACTCTGATAATTTTCTTTTTATCAAAAAGAGTCCTGAGGACAAATTGTTCGATTTTTTAAGTACTATGGTAAGCTGTATTTGGAGTTGCAACTTTTTTCAGACACAATAACAAATGAAGGCACAATTAAAATTTTAATTATTTTAAATTTCTTCTAAATTTAGATTGATATATTTTAACAAGATTTTTCTCAAATTTAATTTTTTTTGAAAAAAGAATTTCTCCTTCGCTCCGCTAGAAATCGAACCATAGGTCTACCGATTGCCGGTCAGGTACTCTCACCACTTAGCTAATGGAGAGTTTGACAGAATCATTTTTCAGAGATACGCTGTATTTTGCAAGGTCTCATGTTTAAAACAGGTCAATTGACAAGGAATCTGTATTATCATCGGAGTTGGTGACAATCGATTAGTGGAGATATCCTTAGATTAAGCAGCTCCACAAAAAAAAATAAGTTGTCTACCCCAGAAACCAGAATAGGCTCACCCTACGATTTTGAGGTCGCTGAATCCGAATCCGGAGTCCGTTTGGCTCCATCACATCAGATTTCGTCCCTAGCCTCAAAAAACATGAAAATCGCTGATTTCAGGTGAAACATAATTGGTACGTATGAAAAGAGGTCATGTTTTCGAGGTCGCTAAGTACGAATCCAGAGTCTTTGTTGTTCTGTGACGTCACCCTTAGTCCCTAACCTAAAAAAAAACGGTAAATTAGAAATTTTATGTGAAACATGTATTTTCTCAATGTAAAGTGGTCATATCCTATGTTTTCTAGATTCCTGAGTACAAATCCTGAGTCCCATCGAGAAAAGAAATACAAATTTAAATACCACATTAAAACCAGTTTCAAACAACGTTTGGCTTTTTGCTAGTATGTACCCTTCAGCCTATACCTGCATCATTTTTAGCTCGATTTTTAGGGCATTGAAATGGACACCACTCTCTCTCTTTCTCTGAAATAAGGATAGCTGGCTGGGACGAAAGGACTGTGGTCTTCTGGGGACCAGAAAAAATCAGTTTAAGACCACTTTGAGACAGGGCTATACCTGCCTATACTGTAGTCTTAATTTGGTCTTTCTTTTCACGAGGGTCTGTTCGGTACCACGGTCCCAGCCTTTAATCTTTGATACGTAACTTTGGAAAAACTCTTAACCCAACAGAGCAGACTCGCCACTTATTCGATTCCTCGTTCAGCGAAAATTGAAAGCTAGTCGAAAATCAGTTGATGCCGTTGACAGCATTGTCCAGATAACAACCGTGCGAACTAGCAATTCGCACGTTCTCGTACTGCAATCGGACGAGTGGCAAGTCTGGTCTGTTGGGTTAGGACTTTTTCCGATGTTACGTATCAAAGATTAAAGGCTGGGACCGTGGCACCGAATGGACTCAAGATTTGTACTCAGGAACCTAGAAAACATGGGATATGACCACTTTGCAATAAAAAAATGCATGTTTCACACATCATTACCAATTTACCGTTTTTTTTAGGTGGGGGACGGAATGTGATGTCATAGAAACAGAATGGCTCCGAATTTGTACTCAGCGACCTCGAAAACATAGGATATGACCACTTTGCATTGCAAAAATACATGTTTTAAATAAAATTACCAATCCATCGTTTTTTTAGGTTAGGCACGATGCGTGACGTCATAGAACCACAGCAACTCTGAATTCGTACTCAGCGACCTCGAAAACATAGGGTATAACCACTTTTCATATGTACGAATCATGTTCCACCTGAAATAAGCCATTTTCATGTTTTTTGAGGCTAGCAACGAAATCTGACGTAATGGAGCCGAACGGACCCCGGATTCGGATTCAGCGACCTCAAAAATGTAGGGTAACCCTATTCTGGTTTCTGGGGTAGACAACTTTGTTTTTTTGTGGAGCTCTGTTATATTTTGGGTACAGTCGTTGCAACTCCCTTTTAAGGTCTTGAAATCTTGGGGAACGATGTCAGGCCTCGACTGTGTGATGGAGACTGCTGTCCGAAAATCGTAGTTCCAGAAAATTTGGCATTATGTACGTAGAGATACGCAGTTCCCGCGTGGGTCGGACACTCAAATTGTATGTGTTCTAAGTACTCAGTGTGTGCATGAAACGCTCTGCACCTATCGCTGGGAACTTCTTGACATAAAATGCGGTCACAGTATACTAAGGTGGAAACGACACCGTCCTGGCATACGAAAATGAAACCCTCTGAACCTGAATTAAGTCCTGATAATCTGAGGAAAGCAAAAGTATGCTTTTTACTGATTTTTTACATTTCTGTGAAAGTTTTCGTGCATTTTCTTGCCGAGTAGTTATTGGCGGAATTTTGCAACTTCTGCTTTATTTGCTTCGCCTTTTAGGAGTGAGGCATTTAGATTGAGTAATGCACTTTCCTCATTTCTGATGTTAAAATTCAGGTCAAACGGCTCTCTGTCATTTTCAATGATGTGGGCTGTACTAAAAAAATTCGGTTGTGAAGACATTGCAGATTCAGAAGTCCGCGTCCGCCTTGACGGCTTGTTATGTATGATCGCGGAACAGACGAATTGATATGCAAGCTCTTATGCATATGCATGATCTTACGCGTGGCGATATCAAGGTCCGTAAGCTCGTTCTTCGTCATTTGAACCACCCCAAACGAGTAGAGTAGAACCGAGATGACAAGCACGTTAGTTGCAGTTACTTTGTTCAGCGCTGATAGATTTGGAGACCAAATCTGTCGAAGAAGATGCTGGTATCTGCTTCGAAGAGACTCCTTCACTGATGTTACGTCCCGAATGCGGCTTTGAGACATGCCCATGTATGTATAGGTGTCTCCAGTGTCAAGATGTCTAATAACTTTTATATGCACAATCTCTGCTATGCACTTCTTGATGATATTTAAAGCCAGCTGAAGTTTGCTTGCACCAGAAACATAGATTTTCAGGTAATTTATATAAAAAAAAAGAGTGACCTTATGCTCGCGATGGTTAGTGTCTCCGCAGAGGTATTCAGAAAAATTGTGTGGTACGAGAGATAGAGGCAGAAGGGTGATGCAAAAGAGCAGAGGGCTCATGGTATCGCCTTGAAAGACACCCCTCTGGAAGGTGACGTTGTTCATTGTCACACGATAATTTCCAGATAAGATATAAATTTACTTTTTCAAAGGGGCATCAACCTCTCTATGTATCTCACTATGTCTGGATGAACCTTCAAACTTCTTAGCAGGAGGATGATAACTCTATGAGAGGTTGAATCGAAAGCTTTCCGGTAGTCAATCCAGGCCATTGACAGGACGCGCTGATGGGCTACTGCGTCTTTGCAGACGCACCCGTCATATCTGCAACCTGACATACCTTTCTTGGAGCCACGTTATTGGTACCTCTTCAGACAGGATCAATTCTTCGAACAATCCTGTCGTTCAGGACGCGTAATCAGCATTCCCGAATTCAAATATGAGGTGAATATGCTGGCCAGATGTTGGTGTGTAGAATTAAACTTCTTCCAACAGAAGTTCTTGATACAGTCTGGTCCTGCAGTGGAAAAGTTCTTCGTGGCTCTGAATGCTTTTTTCACCTCTTCGGCAATGATTGGTGGACATTCCTCCTCAGATGTTATGAGGCTGTCGCAAAACTCTGTGAAGCGGATGATATTATCAGTATTCTTCCAACTCCAGTGCTCTCGGGATTTTGTATATGTCTTTCCAAAAAGTGTCCACCCCGTTGGGCTTTGGTAGATTTTTGACAGAAACAGGGGAACGCTGAAGAGGCTCGATGGTTCAGCGAGAAACTGTTGATTCTCCCTGACCCATTTCTCTTTCTTCTGTATTCTTTTTCTTGCGTCAGATAACACCAGCATTTTGTCAACAGTATGCTGTTTGATTGTCAGCAGCTTTGACTTGTTGAGTGTGTGATTGTAGATTCTCAATTCTGTGGCGAACTTCCGAAATCCTTCCGCAATCGGTCTACCAGATGTTATGTAGTCAATTATACACTGAACGCAGGACGCATTCTGTCTTGCCCGTCCAATCTTCTTGTTTAGTTGATGCAAGCTATATTTTGGTCTTTTGATTCATCGTCGGTTTTAGACTTGAATTTGAATCAGCCAAATCTCTCGCAGCACCATAAACTTATCCAGAGGTCGAACAGTTCCAAGATATCCTCACGAAGGAAGGTATCCATTTCAGTCAGATCTTAGGAGGAACCAGGATATTAATGTTCCTTTTTGCCCTGAAATCGCGATCATCTCTGAGGAGATGTCTGATTTTCGCAGTTGGTCCTAATTTCGCTTCCTCCTCCTTATCTGCGGCTTCTTCATACATCGTCTGGGAAAGCGCTCCGCATACATATCCCTTTTTAAAGAGGTAGACGACTTGATTTCGCAAAGATTGATGCGAAACGTGGTGAAGCTTTGAGTGTTTCTAGCATCACAGAGTGTGCATATGCGCCATAAAGCCTCCATGAATAGGAATAATGCTGGCATCGTAGCAGTCCAGGAAGTCATCATTGAGTTGATTCGTCCACTCCATTTGGGCGTTTCACCAGTTTGTCGTCGTATTTCCTTCTAAATTATTTTCAGCACCCCGAATTCTAGAGCGATCGACACTGTTTGCCGCCACATTGTCAGGAGCTTTGCGCGTTTGATCGTTTTGAACCGCATCTACAACTTTTTGGTGGTTTGGTGGTGTCAATGTTGTTCCTGTCACCAGCTGGGAAAAGAGTTCGTCCATCCTTGTGAAGCCCTGCATCCAAGGATAAGACTGAATACTCTGAGAGATCGCACGGTATCCCAGAGTCATCATATCATCATCATCCCTCAGTCATCATATAGGTGTGATTTGCCGCGGTTCTACTGCACGGAGAAAAATGGATATGGAAAAATACATATTAAAAACTTGGATATTTAACTATCATATATAGATTAGCCTTCAACAGCGTGTTATCCGCACTACAGACAAATTGGATAATTATCAAAAAAGTCGAATGCTCGATGATTCGTATATCAAAAACAGAAGAGTATGATATACGTTATTCCGCAGAACAAGTGTGCTGGACCGCCTCATCTCCTTTATCTCCGCCCTTATGCTAATGACCAATTGGCTCCAACAGGCCCGAACCCAGAAATTGTTCGCCTCCGCCCACAACCTGTCGATGAGGGAGACTGGTTCTGGTACGGGTTCCGGGTTGGAGACCGTGATTCCTGCAACCAGTTTCCGAAGTATACGCTGGCTGGTCGGATCTAGGGCCGTGCCCTCCAATGATCGATTCCCCTCCGCAGGACTGCCAGCGCGTACTGGACATCTCGCAAGTCAACAGTAGGGTTTTTTGGGCCCATGGTTCACCCCTCGATCACGAAGCCGTGGCAAGAGACTTTGGAAGCCCTCATGGAAGGCTCTGTAGGCCCTCGTGAGAGCTGCAGAAGGTCTTTGAGGGAGGCTTTGAGGGCCAACGTAGGAGATGCTGGAGTCCTCGTGGGAGGCTCTGGATGCCCTTCTGGGTTTTGATTAATTTTGAAGGCTCTCGTAGGTCATCGTAGCAGGCTTTTTGGAGGCCTACTCGTTAGGCTTCTTCAGCATTCCTAAAATAGCGGTGATGGCGACATCTTTTTACAATACAGAGAGATTCATATTCTGAAATTAGAGTAATGAGTGGTATTTTTAAATAAAAAATTCTACAAGGTATTCGAATTTTTCATGGATGTTGCGGCACTGGTTTATCCTTGAAGTATTCGCTTTAAATATATTTAATAGTGAATTGCAATAACGAAATTTTAATAGGAAATACAGGCAGCAGGAATCGAGGCCAGACTTTCCTGTTCCAAATATATTATATACAACTGAGAGGAGTATGAATCCGAACGAAAGTCCGTAGTTTGCAGGTTCTCCTTTGTTAGTTTTTTTTTTCTCAAAAATCTCATTGCCGAAAATGTTCAGTTTTTTGGTAATGACCCATATAATACGATAAAGCTAGAAAATAATTTTTATCATTCTTGCAGAGGCAGCATCATTTTTTCACATTCGTCAAAAGCGTAGTGGTTCACGAATTCACCCTCTGCCACAAAGACCTGCGCCAGAACCTAGGCCAGAGCGACCGACGCTTGTGGCTCTCGACAAAGTGGTGGTTAGACGAGGAGAAAAGGAAATTGGCCATGCATTTGTAATAAACCATTTTCACGCCGTAGCGAAACCTGGCATCTTTAATAACTCATCAGCTGTGGGGCTCAATATTGAATTTACTTTACCAATGCCGGTAGGACGTGTTAGTTATCAAATAAATTGGATTTCGCACCCATCTTGTGAAAACATACGTCATTGTTCACCGAAAGTTGCTATAATCAAGGTCGCTGAAAATCTACCGAGGCGAGGAAATGTGAATCATATCTTCCATGAAGAGTTTACTCCCGTGGAAATTGAGTGGGCTTACAATGAAATAGCGAGAGATATTTTCTTTCCAAGATATGAGTGAAACGAGGGAGGCTGCGACGATTGTACGCTCACCTTCAAAGGGATGTGGTTCAATGACATAATGAAAATACTATATTTATAAATAATTGTACGAAATATATAATGCGTCAAATAAAGATGCATATCTTTGAAAATTTACAATGCCTTTGATTCGAATTACTACCATGTTCAGATCCATATTTTTTACTTACTGGAAGAATACAGAATACATTCTTGCTAGGTCACTCTTGCTAGGGTCACTAAGTGTTCTCAGAACACACGGCAATGATTTTACAGTTGAGCCCCCGGATAGTCCGATAGTATAACCACATATAAAATATGTCACCTCAGAGTGGGGAGTCCCTTTGGCCCTAAATTGAGACGAAACATTTTTTGGTCAAAAACGACTTGAATTCAGTTGAACAAAAAAAAATTACATGGAGAATCTCCGGCAACAACGGAAGCAACACTTAAAAAAATAAGATGCAGCAATAGTTAGCCTATATAAATAAGTAGAGTTTCTGTACCGGATAAGATACAAGACGTTTTTCTATTTAACTATTTTGGGCTCAAAGTAATTATAACAATAATTAAAATGTTAGTTTACAATTTTTTTCTTTCCTAGTCTTGTCACTCGATTCATACTCACGTTGCATAATAATATTCTTCACAAAAATTATAATCATTAGGAAATTATGTGGAATTATTGTACATTGCAAACGATTATTCGAAAACCCAGGCACACTCATTAGTAATGTTGATTCGCAGTGTAGACATTCGCGTGAAAGATTTTTATGTATAATTAATCAAGTCTGTAGAGTTCGAAATAAAGAATAAAAACTTTAAAATATTACACTCGGATTTTTCTTTTAATCATTGTTATCCAGTGACCATTGTTTTTACTATAATATCTTAATAATAATATAAACTATTGTTTATCTTTTACTATAATGTCGGTGATCTTATGACACTTGCACTAAAATTTGGGTTCAAATTTTAGTTGGAAAAATACATGTCGCATAATTACCTCTGGAAAACTAAATATGTTGTCCCCAAGATATACGACTCGAAGAGTACATACATGCTTGATTAGAAATGGATTCAGTCTTTACATAAAACATTTATTATCACCATATAATCGGCAGTCCTTGAACTTTTAGAACCGCAAAGAATATTATCTATAAAAGCCTAATATTTGATTCCTACATCAGCATTTAATATCGCCTTTCCTTTGTCTGTATAATTCTTAAACAAGATGAAGAAACAATCTGTGAGTCTTTTAATACTTTGTGTGATTTTCTCGCTAAGAATAATGGTTTCATCTGCCGATAATATTGGTAAGTGTCTTTTTGAATAAACTAATACTTTATTTTCTACTTGGATCTATTGTTCCTTTAGTGGAGGGTTATTAACAAATTATACAAGAAAATTGCAGGTTACACTACTGCAGTTAATAATATAATGAATGAATTTACTTATATAACTTTTACAGAGCCATCCTCAGTTCTGAAGATTCGTCAAAAACGTGGAAATAATTATAATCCACGAGAAGCCCAACGGATTAAACAAGAGCAGCTTCCGGCTCCCGAAGAAGTCGAGATTAGAAAAGACAATGAGAAAATTGGCGTTGGGTATATAATAAGCCCTTTTAGGGTCGTGACGAAGGCACACTACTTTAATCCAACAATGGAGAATGTGAGATACAGTGTTTCATTTTGTGAACCGTATACAGACGATCCTACTTTTTGCAGTATAATAACTAAGAGCGTACACCCTAGTTTTTCATACATACATGAAAGCAAACACGATATTGCCGTGCTTGTAGTTTCTGGACCTCTCCCGATGCGAGGAGTTGTAGATAATATTCTGCACTCAGTATTTGATGATGATGATTTATGTTGGGTTCGTGAACATATTAGTCACCCACAGAAATGATGCGACAAATAAATAGAGAGTTCTTTAAAAGATTACATTGCCTTTTATTTATTTGATTATCATGTTCAGCACCGTATTTTTTGCTTGCGGGTATAAAGCAAAAGGCAGTCATCCTATAAGGTCACTCCGTGTCCTCAGAAGATACGACTTCAGAATTAAATAATCGCCGATCAGGATTGAATTCAGTACTGATATATGTTCAAAGATGTTTAATAATTTTTTTTAAGTTGAAAATTTGATTTTTGAGGAAGTTTTCTGTCATTTCTGTAAACTTATGAAAACGTGGGGTTAGATTCCTATGGCATGCTATATTTCATTTGTTACATATTTTTAGGCTAAAGATCGTGAAATACAATACTTTTTTACAAAATACCGGTGGCGTATTTAGGATGTCACCTTAACCTATGGTTAGATTAGAGTTGAGCATAATATTTATAGTTATTCTTTTCGAAAACAGATTAAAAGTTGCTGTTCAGTATTTTTCAATATTTTTATAAACGAAAAATGCATTTTAAAATAAAGGTTTCAGTGAAATTATCAAGATCCAACATGGAATCTTTTTATTCTGAGCCCTCGATATTTTGAATTTTAAAACTTTAATTTTTAAGTTTCAAAAATATTGAAAAATTTATAATTACAAAAGATACATAATAATATATCAGGTCCGTCCACTCAGCGCCGCCACAAAGACAAATGAAAAATGGTAAACGTCATATTTTTTTGCTTTTTTTTTTGCAAACTTTATGCTAAATAAAATTTTTTTGCTCTTCAAACTTCCGAGATAAGGTTGGCGGTGCTAGAACGACGTCCACTCAGCGCCGCCACTTATAAAAACTCACTAAAAATTATTATAATGAAATAAACGATTAGGGGATACTTTTTTGCTTTTTTCTTTGTTCTCCGTAAACATATAATACGTGTCCCAAAAAATTACCCCTAAGTCATATATACCTACCCGCGTGACCAAAATTCTTCTAATAGTGTAAAAACAACCTCAAACAACGTAAAGATGATTTGAAACTCTAAATTAAATACATAAAACTTGAACATTTACCCCGCTTATAATTTCTTTGAAAACGACCCTTGCACGTGAAAATTAGCGGAACTTTCATATCCTTATACAAAACGCATGAAAAATAATAATGTTCGGAAAAAATTGTTAGCGGAGATTTTTTTACTCTTTTTTTGTTCTCCGATGACATATAATACGTTTCCACAAAACTACCCCTAAGTCATACATACCTGACCCACGTGATCTAAAATGTTCGAATAGTGTAAAAAGAACCTCCAACAACATGCAGATGATTCAGAACTCAAAATTGAATACTTAATACTTGAAAATTCACCTCTCTTATAATGCCCCCCGAAAACTACACTTCCACGCAAATTTATGTAGCGGAACTTACATATACTTATACAGAACGCATTAAAAATAATAATATTGGGAAAACGTGTTAGCGGAGAGTTTTTTGCTTATTTTTTTCTTTTCGGCGACATATAATAAGCGTCCCAAGAAACTACCCCTGATGGTATATTTTACTGTAGATTGTTACAGTAGATTTACTGTAGATATAGGAGATGCCCTACCGGCCTCTCGTGATCAATAATGTCCTCAAAGTGTAAAAACAGACTTAAACAACATAACGATGGTTCAGAACTCTAAATTAATCACTTTAGACTTGAAAATTCAGCTCTCTTATAATGTCCCCCGAAAACTACTCTTCCACGTAAATTTATGTAGCAGAACTGATATATACTTCTATAAGACGTATCAAAAATAATAATATTTGAATAAAATTGTTTGAGGATATGTTTTGCTCTTTTGTTGCTCTGCTATGCCTAATATGAAATTTCATAAAAAATACCCCTAAGTGAAGTATGTCAACATCTCGTTACTGAAAACTCCCTGGAAATATGAAAACTAGTTCAAGCAATATAAAGATGATTCAGACCTTCAGATTGACTGATTCCTTGTTGGAAATGTATGCCTTCTATAATTTACACCGTAAGTAATAATTAACGTATGAGTTGAATTTAATTAAATTAAAAAATGACTGTACAATCTACTGAAGTTTAAATGCCCTAGACAATACTTTTCATCACCAGTGTGTACATCATTACAGGTAAGAATTTTTCATACACTATATTTAGCTGCAAATATTCATACCACTGATAAAAATATCATTAATTATTATAATAATTTTGAAACGGAATTTAAACTCTCAGAGTTCCATATTATTCAACTACTCGAATAATAGATTCTCGATTGTTTTACTCCACGAAAGCTATGTACTAGATTTTTTTCCTATTCGAGTTCAAAGTCCAAAAATTATTCTGCTAGACGAATAATAGATTACAGTTTCTTTGCTCCTCCAAAATAAGTGGCGGATTTTTTTTCTACTCAAAATTAAAGTAGTGAATGGTTCGCTACTCTAATTCAAAGCTCTAGATTATTTTGATACACGAATAACAAATTCCATTTTTTTGCTCTTCGAAAATGAAGTATCGGATTTTTTGCTACTCGAAATCAAAGAACTGTACTTTTTTGCTACATGAATTTGAAATTCTACATTATTCTGCTACTCAAATAAAAGATGCCATATTTCTCTTCTCCTCAAAATTGTAGGGCAGAATTTTCTTCGCTACTCGAATTTGAAGTTCTAGATAATTCTGCTACTCGAATTATAGATTCCAACTTTCTTTGCGCCTTGAAATTAAAGTATTAAATTGTTTGCTACTCTAGTTTGCAGTTCTGGATTATTCTGCTACACGAATAATAGATTAAATTTTTTTGGCTCATTGAAACTAAAGAACTGAACCTTTTTGCTAGTTGAGTACGAAGTTATAGATTATTCTGCTACTCTAATAATACTTTCCCGATCTTTTCGCTGCTCGAAAATCAAGTATCGTATTTTTTGCTACTCGAAATTAATGTACTGAACTTTTTACTGCTCTAATTTTAAGTTCTAGATTATTTTTCTACTCGAATTATCGAAACTAAAGAACTGGACCTTTTTTCTACTTGAATTCGAAGTTCTAGATTATTCTGCTACTCTAATAATACACTCTCGGTTTTTTCGCTTCTCGATAATAAAGTATCGTATTTTTTGCTACTCGAAATTAATGTACTGGACTTTTTACCACTTGAATTTGAGGTTATAGATTATTCTGCTATCCGAGAAATATATTCCCGAACTTTTTCTCCTTGGAAATAAAGTATCGGATTTTGTCACTACTTGATTTCCAAGTTCTAGATCATTCTGCCACAAAAATAATAGATTCCCGTTTTTTTTTGCTCCTGGAAATTGAAGTGCGGGATTTTTTCGTACTCGAATATGAATTTATAGATTATTCTGCCACACGAATAAAAGATTCCCGATTTTTTGGCTCCTTGAAATTGAAGTACTTGAGTGTTTTTTGCTATTTGAATTCGAAATTCCAGATTATTCTTATACGCCCATAATGGGTTCCTGATTTTTTTGTTCCTCAAAAATAAAGAATTCTATGTTTTTGCTACTTTAATAATAGATTCCCCATTGTATTGCTCCACGAGATTAAAGTACCGGCTTTTTTTACTACTCGAATTCGAAATCCCACATTATTTTGCTACTCAATTATTAGATTCCTAATGTTTTTACTCCTCAAAATTGAAGTACTGGATTTTCGCTATTTGAATTGCATTCAAAAACTTTCAATTGAAACGTTTTTCACCCTATCTAGCCGATCGCTGCGCTGCGTTGTGGCCAATTTAGGTAACAATGTCATTCGGTATCAGCTGATTGGTCTCTGTTTGAAAGAATATATGTTTGCCAGCCTTTCAGCTGTTCTCGACTATTCCGTTGTTGATCGATTTATCGATTTATATGTTTATTGCGATTTACCTCACCTAACGTATAATGGGTAATATTCGTGGAAGACGTGAACTGCCAATTTGAGTAGCAAAAAATCCAGTACATGATCTAGAACTTAAATTTTAAGTATCAAAATATCCGATATTTTGCTACTGGAAGTTTAAGTTCTAGATTATTATCCTGCTTGCGTAATAGATTCACGGTATTTTTTTCTCATCGAAATTAAAACACTCGATTTTCTTGCCACTCTAATTAGAAGTTCTAGATTATTCTGCTACACAAATAATATATTACAGTTCTTTGCTCCTTGAAAATAAAGTAGCGGATTTTTTTGCTACTCGAATTTGAATTGATAGATTATTCTGCGACACGAATAATAGATTCCCGATCTTCTGGCATCTCGAAATTAGAGTACTGATTGCTGATTTTTTTGCTCCTCAAAATTACAGTACTGAATTTTTTGCTACTCAAATCGGCAGTCCTCGTCTTCCACGAATATTACTCATTATACGTTAGGTGAGGTGAATCGCAATAAATATAAATCAATAATTTGATCAACAACGGAATAGTCGAGAAAAGCTGAAAGGCTGGCAAACATCTATTCTTTCAGAGACCTATCAGCTGATACGGAATGACATTGTTACCTAAATTGGCCACAACGTGGCGCAGCGATCCGTTAGACAGTGTGAAACCCGTTTCCATTGAAATTTATTGAATGCAATTCAAATAGGAAAAATATAGTACTTCAATTTTGAGAAGCAAAAACATTAGGAATCTATTAATTCAGTAGCAAAATAATGTGGGATTTCGAATTCGAGTGGCAAAAAAATCCGGTGCTTCAATTTCGTGGAGCAATAAAATGGGGAATCTATTATTCGAGTAGCAAAAACATAGGATTCTTTATTTTTGAGGAAAAAACAAGTCAGGAACCCATTATGGGTGGAGCAGAATAATCTAGAATTTCGCATTCAAGTAGCAAAAAGGTCCAGTTCATTAGTTTCGATGAGCAAAAAAAATGAAATCTATTATTCGTGTAGCACAATAATGTAGAACTGCAAACTAGATACTTTAATTTCAAGGCGCGAACGAATCGGATATCTATAATTCGAGTTGCAGAATAATCTAGAACTTCAAATTAATAATGTAGAACTTCGAATTTAAGTAGCAAAAAAGTACAGTTCTTTGGTTCCGAGTAGCAAAAAATGCGATACTTCATTTTCAAAGAGCAAAAAAACCAATTTGTCGTTCGTGTAGCAAAATAATCTAGAACTTTGAATTAGAGTAGGGAACAATGCAGTACTTTAATTTTCAGTAGCAAAAAATTTCGCTACTTTATCTTGGAGGAGCAAAGAAATTGTAATCTATTATTCGTGTAGCAGAATAATTTTTGGACTTGAAACTCAAATAGGAAAAAAATCTAGCACTTCAATTTCAAGGAACAAAAAAATAAGGAATCTATTATTAGCGTAGCAAAACAATCTGGAACTTCGAATTCGACTAGAAAAAAAATCCGGTACTTCAATTCCGTGGATCAAAACAATCAGGAATCTATTATTCGAGTAGTTGAATAATATGAAAGTCTGGGAGTTTGAATTCCGTTTCAACATCAATACAATAATAATTAACGATAGTTTCATGATTGGAATGAATATTTGCAGCTAGATATAGTATATGAAAAATTCTTACCTGTAATGATGTACACACTGGTGATGAAAAGTATTGTCTAGGGCATTCAAACTTCAGTAGATTCTACAGTTATTTTTGAATTCAAATAAATTCAACTCATATGTTAATTATTACTTACGGTGTAAATTATAGAAGACATAAATTTCCAACAAGCAATCAGTAAATCTAAAGCTCTGAATCATCTTTATATTGCTTGAACTTGTTTTCATGTTTTCAGGAAATTTTCAGTAACGAAATGTTGACATATTGCTCTTACGGGTAGTTTTTTATGAAATTCTATATTGGCCATAGTAGAGCAACAAAAGAGCAAACAAATTTCCCCTAATCATTTTTTTCGAATATTATTATTTTTTATGCGTTTTGTATAAGTATATATCAGTTCCGATACATAAATTTACGTGGAAGGGTAGTTCAGGGTACATTATAAGAGAGGTGAATTTTCAAGTATAAAGTGATTAATTTAGAGTTCTGAATCATCGTTATGTTGTTTTCACTCTTTGAGAACATTATTGATCACGAGGAACAGGTAGGGTATCTGCTACATCGACAGTAAATCTACTGTAACAATCTACAGTAAAAAATACCCTTAGGGGTAGTTTCTTGGGACTCTCATTATATGTCACCGAAGAGAAAAAAAAGGAGCAGAAAACCCTCCGCTAACACGTTTTTGCCAATATTATTATTTTTGATGCGTTTTGTATAAGCATCTGTAAGTTCCGCTACATACATTTACGTGGAAGGGTAGTTTTTGAAAAAAATTATAAAAGGGGTAAATTTTCAAGTATTAAGTATTTAATTTAGAGTTCTCAATCATCTTTACTCTGTTTGAGGTTGTTTTCACATTATTAGAACAATTTTGGTCACGGGGTTAGGTATATATGTCTTAGGGGTACTTTTTTGCGACACGTATTATTATGTCATCGCAGAACAAAAGAAGAGTGAAAAAATATTCGCTAACAGTTTTTTCCGATTATTATTTTTCATGCGTTTTGTATAAGGATATGAAAGTTCCTTTAATTTTTACGTTCAAGGGTAGTTTACGAGTGAAATTATAAAAAAGTTGAATTTTCAAGTGCTAAGTAATTAATTTGGAGTTCTACATCATCTTTACGTTGTTTAAGGTTGTTTTTACACTTTTAGAACATTTTTGGTGCCGGGGGCAGATATGTATGACTTAGGGTAGTTTTTTGGGACACGTATTATATGTTTTCGAAGCACAAAAAACAGCAAAAAATTCTCCTCTAATCGTTTATTTCATTATAATAATTTTTAGTGAGTTTTGATAAGTGGCGGCGCTGAGTGGACGTCGTTCTAGCGCCGCCGCCCTTATCTCGGAAGTTTAAAAAGCAAAAAAATGTAATGTTTAGCATAAAATTTGCACAAAAAAAGAATATGGTGTTTTCCATTTTTCATTTTGCCTTGGTGGCGGCGCTGAGTGGACGGACCTTATTATCTATATATATATATATATATATATAGGTTCGATATGAAACAAATTTATTAGTTGTTAGATTTATTTAGTTTTTATTCAAAAAGGCTATATGACAAAATTAATTGATGAGAACAGAAATTGTTAAGTGAATGCGAGTAATACCTGGAGAGCAATCTAAAACGTAATATATTTGTTTTGTTAGCTTAACTCTTCAAACAAGTGCTTCAGATAACACATACATGTTTAGAATATGATAAAGAGTTTTTGAATTTCAATTAGCATAAAAAATGTTGATATAAAAGTAGAATCTTTTGTTACATTATCATTTAATATCGTCTTTGCTGTGACAGTATAATTTCTCAAAAAAATGGTGAAACAACCTTCTTTGATTCTTGTAATAATTTGCGCTGTTTTATCGCTAAAATTTGCAGTCTCCTCCGATGAAAATAATGGTAAGTGATTTTGTTTTTTCAAATTCTAATAATTTCTAGTGAAGTATTAAGTTCGTTCCATATCTCAAACTGTGCATAATTAATTAAACTAGTGCTCTAAGCAGCCTATGTGTGTCCCCGAAGTTCCCTAACCCGGGTAGAAATTGAAACTTGGTTCTTAATAGGCCCTGTCTAGATTTCCTATTTACTATCGAGGCCCTAAAGTGG